>ML287517.1:0-33992 GCA_005239495.1 Nicotiana undulata | reverse complement strand
GTCGCCGACGCCCTCCTGCGTCCGCACAAGTCCCACACCCCCCCCCCCCCAATGCCTGTTCCTCTCTGCAGTCGCAGACTTCACTCCTGCGATCGCATAAGCCTACCTCCCCACCCTCCGGGATTGTAGGCCCAGTCTATGCGATAGAATAGTGCTTCTCGAGGGCCAGGGTCATTTGTTCTCCGCGATTGTAGGCCTGATGACGCGATCACAGTGAAGGTTTTCCTAGGCAATATTTAAATGCCCAATTACGTGCTTTCTTCCTCATTTCCAATTTCCAAACTCCATTGAAGCATCTTAGATCTGGGGAAAAGGCTGTCCGAAGCCACTATCATCTAAGGTGAGTGACTTCTTCTCTATATTATCAATTTCTCATGGAATTCAACTAATTTTGTTTTTAAAAATATCAAAATCATGGGAACAATTGGGTAGAAATTCCTAGGGCTTTGATAATTAGTGAATTATCCCTTTTTAGCCATGAATTCCTAAATAAATTATGTAATTACGATCCTTAGGCTTCGGGTAATTCATTCCATCGAGAATTTTTAAAATCCGAACACGTGGGCCCGGGGTTGAAATCTCAAAAACCTTCAAGAATGCTATACTTTGGAAATCTTGTTAATTCTTTATCATGGTATCTAAATTGATTCAATTGCGCTATATTTGGCTAGTTGCGAGCCGTCGAGGGTAGTTCCGGAGTTTCGTGCGCATTCTTGATCCGGTTGTTGGTCCGAGGAGTGCTTCGTCGAGGTGAGTCTCCTTTCTAACTTGTAAGAGGGAAATTATCCCCATAGGTGTTCTATGTGTTATATGTTTGTATTCGGGGGCTGCGTGTGTACCTTGTGACGAGAGTACGCACGTAGCAACTACTATTGTTATGACCAGGTAGTTTTAGGATCACAACAAGTCCTTGTCTTCTACTTTGAAATGATTTATATGTTATAATTCTTTCTTGGATGTAGCATTGTTTCCTTGAATATTTCATTGATTAAGTATTTGGAAAGATTTGATATGTGAAGTGAACCTAGTAATTGGTATACGTAGGTTATCGCTTTGCAAGTTACATTCTGCAAGTGAAGTGTAATTCCTTCCACTCTTAGGGGAGCGGGTCGTACGCCGTGGCGAATATATATATAGTGCACTCTTGGTTCAGGTCGGTTGATCCCCGGCAGTGCACAGGGACTTACTTGAGAATGCACTCTTGGTACGGGCCAGTCGATCCCCGACAGTGCATGGACGAAGTTATATTATGATATGATATGATTACACTGATGGACGCACTCTTGGTACGGGCCGGTCGATCCCCGACAGTGCGTAGTTGAGATATTGGTAAGCATGCACTCTTGGTACGGGCCGGTCGATCCCCGAAAGTGCATAGCTATTATTCCGCCTGATTCCAGCCAAATGTTTTACTCTTCGGTGCGCATGGCTGCTCGGTATTGTTTCCCGACTTATTATTTGACGATTGTTTGAGAAAGACTAAAAGGGAAGTTGTTATTGTTTGAGTAATTATTTGAGAACTCTGTGATATTTTCTTATTATTTGTACCCTGCTATATGTCTACTACTTTCCTTATATCCTACTTTACTTTATTATTACTGGACCTTAGTGAGTATCGAGTCGACCTCTCCTCACTACTTCTTCGAGGTTAGACGGGATACTCACTGGGTACATATTTATATATATGTACTCATGCTGCACTTTCCTTTCTTTCTGCACTTGATTGTACAGGTCTAGAGGCTGGTTCGTCTGATTATCAGTCCAGTGCTAGATATTGACCGAGTGGCTATACTTCACAGTGAGCTGTCCTTCTTGGCGACTTCCTGGCAGCACCCTGGAGTTTCCTTGTCATATTTCCTCTGTCTTTGTTTCAGACTGAGGCTCTGTATATATATTTCAGTTATTGTATATTCAGTAGTTTCCCGTGGCACTCGTGACACTAGTTCCTGACACACACACGCAGTTATTATTTTGGGGTTTGGCTGTGCATATGTTATGAGACGTGCCTATCGGTTGACTTCTGCACCTGTGTTTCTATCTCATATCATTTATCATTATTGTGTTTTATCTATTTGAAATTGGTAGTTATTAAATTGTTAACCAGAAAGGGAAAAGAAACACCTAGTGTGTTTCATATCGGCTTGCCTAACCCCGCTGTTGGGCGCCATCGCGTTCTGAATTAGGATTTGGGTTGTGACAACGTGGTATCAGAGCTTTAGGTTCACGTAGTCTCATGAGTCACGGGCAAAACTAGTAGAGTCTTGTGGATCGGTACGGAGACGTCTGTACTTATCTTCAGGAGGCTATAGGGTGTTAAGAAACTCCTTTTGTTTATATCTTATCGTGCAACCGATGATGTACTCAACCTGTTCTTCTACTCTGTCACAGATGGTGAAGACGCGTGCTTCACATGTTCCAGATCCAGGGGAGGGTGCTACCCCTGCCGATCGAGGCCGTGGTAGGGGCAGGGGTAGGGCTCATGTTCGTAGGAGGGGGCGAGAGTGTCCCAGAGCTATACCGGTCGCACCGATTGAGGACCCTTATGTTGAGGAGGAGGATGAGCTGCCTCCAGTAGCTGCACCACCAGCTGATTTTATGACGGCGCTGGGCTTCCAGGAGGTCATGGGCCGTATGCTGAGGTTCATGGATACTATGTCACAAACGGGTGTACTTCCATCAGATCCTGCTGCTTCTCAGGCAGGAGGGGGAGTTCAGACCCCTACCGCTCAGGCTACAGGACCAGTAGAAGTAGTACATCGTACTCCAGATATTCCACCAGTGATCGCGGTTCAGCCTCGGGTGGCAGCACCAGAGCCCAGGCCAGTCGCAGAGATGGACCAGCAGAAGCTGCTGGGTAGATGGACCCAGCTTTGCCCTCCGACCTTCGGGGGTGAGTGGGGAGAGGATGCATAGGATTTCATCAAGAGGTGCAGGGATAGACTCCATAACATGACGATACTAGAGTCACATGGGGTAGATTTCACGACCTTCCAGCTTGAGGGCAGAGCTCGTCGCTGGTGGCAGTCTTATATACTCAGTAGGCTAGTAGGGTCTCCACCGGTTACTTGGGAGCAGTTTATTCAGTTATTTTTGGACAAATACGTTCAACCATTTGAGAGGGAGGAGCTTCGGGGTCAGTTCGAGAGATTAGAGCAGGGGTAGATGTCTGTGTCAGATTATGAGGCCAGGTTCTCAGAGTTGTCTCGCCATGCTCTCATGATATTGCCCACATATGCTGAGAGGGTTCGACGGTTTGTGGCAGGCTTACACCTAGGTATCAGGACTTCCATGGCCAGGGAGGTAGAGATGGGTACCCCATATCCGCTTGTAGTCGAGATAGCTCGACTTTTTGAGGGTTACAGTGTGAGGGGCAGGAAGCAGGGTCAGCCAAGTCAGCAGGGTCAGTAAGACAAGAGGGCCAGGTTTGCAGATGATTTCAGGGGTACTCCAGCCAGGGGCAGGGGTAAGTTTGGAGGTGGTCAGTCTAGCTTATGCAACACCTTCCTTACCTCCTAGGGTTACTTCATTCAGGACCCAGTTTAGTGCCATGCCAGAGCGCTCTTATCATTCACCAGCTATCCAGAGTGCACCCAACAGTTATTCCAGCCATCCGAGATCCCCTGGCTCCTATTTTAGTGCCATGCCAGATGATTCTTACCGCCCTCCAGCTATTCAGGGTTCTTCTTCCTCAGGGCAGCAGGCTATGGCATGTAGAGGTTGTTTCGAGTGTGAGGAGGCGACCTGGGAGTCCGAGAAGGACATGCGGAGCAGATATCCACAGCTATTCAGCACTTCAGGTACGATTCTAGACCCGTTCGAGGATGAACGTTTGTTTAAAAGGGGGATAATGTAACGACCCAGCCGGTTGTTTTGTGTATTACGACTCCGTTCCCTTAAATGAAACCTTCCATAGCGGCTACTCATGCTTTATGACTCGCGGGAGAGGGCAGTTCGGGATTTGGGAATGAATTGGATGGTTTAGGAACACTTGGTTCCTTAAGGTTGGCCTATTTGGCCAAGTTTGACTTCGGTCAAAATTTTGAGCAAACGACCTCAAAATCGAGTTCTGATAGCTCCAGTAGCTCCGTATGCTGATTTCAGACTTGGGCGTATGTTCGGCTCAGGTTTCTGATGACCCGGGAGCGTTTCGGCGCCCGAAATGGAAATCAGGATTTCCTTAAGTTTAGAATTTGGCCTAGAACGGGACTTCATGCTATCGGAGCCCGAATGGAATTCTAGGACTGGCAATAGTTCCGTATAGTCATTTATGACTTGTCTGCAAATTTTGGGGTCATTCTGAGTAGTATAGACCCGTTCGGCGCAATGAAGCGAATTCTAGAATTCTTAAGTTCTTAAGTTTGAATAATTTGGTTTTGGGTGTGAATTTTGAGTTCCGTTGTTGTTTTTCATGTTTCGGAAGTTCGAGCAAGTCCGTATCACAAATACAGACTTGCCGGTGCTTTTGGACGGGGTCTCGGGGGGCTCAGGGGTGTTTTAGACCCCCGGGAGCTAAGTTAGAAAAACCAGAAATATTCTCTCTGGTTTTCTTCTCTGCGATCGCAGAAGCAGGGATGCGATCGCAGAGAAGTAATTATGCTCGGCCATCCAATGTTCTCTGCGATTGCAGACATCCCTCCGCGATTGCATATGGTCCCCTCCCCAACCCTCTGCGGCCGCAGACTCACTCCTGCGATCGCACAAGTCACCTACCCCCTACTTCCTGTTCCTCTCTGCGGTCGCAGACCTCACTCCTGCGATCACATAATCCTACCTCCCCACCCTCTGCGATCACATGCCCCATCTATGCGATAGCATAGTGCTTCTCAAGGGCGAGGGTCATTTATTCTCCGCGATAGCAGGTCTGATGACGCGATCGCAGTGAAGGTTTTCCTGGGCAGTATTTAAATGCCCAATTACGGGCTTTCTTCCTCATTTCCAATTTCCAAACTCCATTGAAGCATCCTAGAGCTGGGGGGGAAAAGGCTGTCCAAAGCCACTATCATCTAAGGTGAGTGACTTCTTCTCTAAATTATCAATTTCTCATGGAATTCAACTAATTTTGTTCTTAAAAATATCAAAATCATGGGAAAAATTGGGTAGAAATTCCTAGGGCTTTGATTTGGTAAATTATCCCTTTTTATCCAGGAATTCCTAAATAAATTATGTATTTATGATCCTTAGGCTTCGGGTAATTCATTCCTTCAAGAATTTTCAAAATCCGAACACGTGGGCCCGGGGTCGAAATCTCAAAAACCTTCAAGAATGCTATACTTTGGAAATTCTTGTTAATTCTTTCTCGTGGTATCTAAATTGATTCAATTGCACTATATTTGGCTAGTTGCGAGCCGTCGAGGGTAGTTCCGGAGTTTCATGCGCATTCTTGATCCGGTTGTTGGTCCGAGGAGTGCTTCGTCGAGGTGAGTCTCCTTTTTAACCTTGTAAGAGGGAAATTGTCCCCATAGGTGTTCTATGTGTTATATGTTTGTATTCGGGGGCTGCGTGCGTACCTAGTGACGAGAGTCCGCACGTAGCAACTACTATTGTTATGACCGGGTAGTTTTAGGATCACAGCATGCCTTGTCTTCTACTTTGAAATGATTTATATGTTATAATTCTTTCTTGGATGTAGCACTGTTTCCTTGAATATTTCATTGATTAAGTATTTGGAAAGATTTGATATGTGAAGTGAACCTAGTAATTCGTATACGTAGGCTGTCGCTTTGCAAATTACATTCCGCAAGTGACGTGTAATTCCTTCCACTCTTAGGGGAGCGGGTCGTATGCCACAGCGAATATATATATATAGTGCACTCTTGGTTCGGGCCGGTCGATCCCCGGCAGTGCACAGGGACTTACTTGAGAATGCACTCTTGGTACGGGTCGGTCGATCCTCGGCAGTGCATGGACGAAGTTACATTATGATATGCTATGATTACACTGATGGACGCACTCTTGGTACGGGCCGGTTGATCCCCGACAGTGCGTAGTTGAGATATTGGTAAGCATGCACTCTTGGTACGGGCCGGTCGATCCCCGACAGTGCATAGCTCTTTGGTTTGATTACATTATCAGCATGCACTCTTGGTACGGGCCGGTCGATCCCCGGCAGTGCATAGCTATTCTTCCCCCTGATTCCAGCCAAATGTTTTACTCTTCGGTGCGCATGGATGCTCAGTATTGTTTCCCGACTTATGATTTGAAGATTGTTTGAGAAAGACTAAAAGGGAAGTTGTTATTGTTTGAGTAATTATTTGAGAACTCTGTGATATTTTCTTATTATTTGTACCCTGCTACATGTCTACTGCTTTCCTTATATCCTGCTTTACTTTATTACTGCTGGACCTTTGTGAGTATCGAGTTTACCTCTCGTCACTACTTCTTCGAGGTTATACGGGATACTCACTGGGTACATATTTATATATATGTACTCATGCTGCACTTTCCTTTCTATCTGAACTTGATTGTGCAGGTCCGGAGGCTGGTCCATTTGATTATCAGTCCACTGCTAGATATTGACCGAGTGGCTATGCTTCATGGTGAGCTGTCCTTCTTGGCGACTTCCTGGCAGCACCCTTGAGTTTCCTTGTCATATTTCCTCCGTCTTTTGTTCAGACTGAGGCTTTGTATATATATTTCAAGTATTGTATATTCATTAGTTGCCCATGGCACTCATGACACTAGTTCCTGGCATACACACGCAGTTATTATTTTGGGTTTTGGCTGTGCATATGTTATGCGACGTGCCTATCAGTTGACTTCTGCACCTGTGGTTCTATCTCATATCATTTATCATTATTGTGTTTTATCTATTTAAAAGTGGTAGTTATTAAATTGTTAACCAAAAGGGGAAGGGTAACACCTAGTGTGTTTCATATCGACTTGCCTAACCCCGCTGTTGGGCGCCATCGCGACCTGAATTAGGATTTGGGTCGTGACAGTTATGTTTCAGTTCCGCCTTACATACTCAGTACATTATTCGTACTAATATCCTTTTGTTGGGGACACAACATTCATGCTTGATAATCAGTTTGACGAGCCCTCATAGAAGACGAGATTAGCATTAAATGGAGGATCAGTAAGACTCCACCTTATTCGAGTGCAACCGAGTCTATGAGTCATCGTGTCAAAATTTTGCTACAGACTTATGGGTAGGCCGGTACCCTATCCCATTTGTTATCAAATAATCTTAAAGGCTTTGTAGACAGAGGTTCATTTTGTATAGTATGTCAGAGGCCTTGATGGCCTATATGTATTCATGTTTTAAGAATGATAGTTTATTGATACAATGTTCGCCCACTTGCAATTTTACATTATGAGTTGTGGCCATGTGGACCCATGATAGTTACGAAAGGAATGAGTTCAGCTAACTCAACCTTGTATTTTCTAGTTTTGGTCGAACGATCATGAGTTACAGAGCGGTTCGCTCGGGCCAGCACGTATGAAAGGAATGAGTTCAGCTAACTCGACCTTGTGTGTTCTAGTTTTGGTCGAACGATCATGAATTACAGAGTGGTTCGCTCGGGCCAGCACGACACCGAGTGCTAGCCACGCCTCCCTAAGTTTGGGGCGTGACAAAGTGGTATCAGAGCGGGTCTTGTCCTATGGAGTCCACAAAGTCGTGCCTAGTAGAGTCTCACTTATGGGTGTGTTGCGCGCCACATTTATAAATGAGAGGTTATAGGTTATTTAGGAAATGTTACCCTTTTCTTGTTTCTAGATCGTGCCATAAAGTTGAGTCTTAAGAAGTCAGTATGAAGCTTTCGCCAGATTTTGTATGCACTAGAGGTGCAGGTATCACAATAGAGCTTTAACGCATAATTTCCACCTATGTGAAAGGAAGGTTATGAACGAAACCGAAGATACGATGGGGGATTGAAAATTAAGGCAAAGGTGAAGAAGATACGAGATACTCAAGTACAAAAGGTTGTGAATAGTCGAGACTTCAGATAGAGGTTGAGTTCTTACTGAGGAGACCCTAGTGAAAATTTTGTAAATCTCTAAGAGTTAGCATTCGAGAACAAATGTTCTAAAGAGGGGAAGGATGTTACATCCCGTATTTTGATATTAGGATGAGTCGTATTAATCCATGTGATTTCGAAGGGATTATGTCTATTAGGAGGTTATAGAGGGTTTAAGACATTATTATTATGAGACCCTGTAAGTTTACAACCTTGATACCGTTAGATATTATGTCAGTGTGCTATTTTTTTAAGTGAAGTATTTTAGTAAAAGTTTTATAAGTATAATTTGGATAGTTACCATTATTACTATTTTCGGATATGATAAATTATATACCTAATATTACAAAGTTTATGAGATTTTCTTTATTGTAAAGATAGAAATTAATTTTTTTAACAAGAAAAGGAGGTTATCATTTTACCATTTTAAGAATTAAGCGTACGGAAATTTGTACTCTTTATATGAGATTAGGAAAATTAGAAGTTGAGAAAATAGATGTATTATTACATGGATGTTTTAATAAAATAATAGTGTATGAATTGATTTTATATGGTATCACATGACCACGATAGTAGGATATATATAAAGTGTGTTAAAAGTGAGAAGTATTTTAAGTAATTTGAGATAGTTCTTAATTATGTGGGTAATTAGTTAATTATCGGGTAACGGGACATTACCCAATTAATTGATGAATTATAAGATACGATTAAGAATCCCCCCTCCCCCACGTGGCAGCACCCCTCTAATCCTATAAATGACTCTTAAGTCATACACAATTTTAGAAAGAGAATCACATATGTTTTAAGGTATGATGACCCAATAGGTCATACCGTGTATTTTTAGCTAAATCTGTGTTCCGAGGCCACGAAAGCCTCCTCCTATATCACCTCAATTTGCGTGCGCAGCCCGGGCATGTAGCCGGAAAGCCGTTATGTGAAAAACTGATAAACATTTTTGGTAAACGGACGCGGACGCGGACCCGGACCCGTGATTTGACGGTACCGGAGGGTCCGTAGGAAAATATGAGACTTGGGCGTATGCCCGAAATCGAATTCCGAGGTCCCAAATCCGAGAAATAAATTTTTAAAAGAAATTATTTTTTGAAAAATATAAGAGATTTTTTGAAAATGAATTTATATGTGAAAATCGAGGTATTGGGCCCGTATTATAGTTTCGGAGCCCGGTACAGGTCCAATATAATATATTTGTTATGTCTGTGAAGTTTGGTAAGAAACGGACTTCGTTTGACGTGATTCAGATCAAACATAAAAAATTTGAAGTTTAAAGAAGTTTTAAGAAATTTCATTGATTTTGGGGTTTAATTCGATGTTTATGATGTTATTTTGGTGATTTGATTACACGAATAAGTCTGTAAGATGTTTTAGAGGTTGTGTTCACATTTGGTTTGAGCTTCCGAGGGCTAGGGTGAGTTTCAGGTAGGGCCCGGGATGTTTTTAGGCTTAAAACATAGCTGTTGCAGGTCAGAGAAGTCAGATCTCTGAACCCACCACCGAGGTCCGCGGTCGTTGTTGTGCTGACCGCGCTAAGGGCCTTCGCGGCCACGGTCATTTTTGTGCGGTCCGCGGTAGGAAGCTGGACCACTGGTCTGATTTCAGAGGCCTATACTTTTGATCTACAAGGACTTTTAAGATGATACAAAGATGAAAGTTGTAGCCCTTCGTGTCTAGTTTCCAGAAAGGTAAAGAAAGCGCAATTTGGACATTTGTAGAGAAAGTTATGACCAAAACACTAAAGCATGTCAGTGCAGTCATTGTTTCTTTGTTTTCTTCGCTTTTGTTTGTTTTTGCTTGTGCGGCCGCACCCCCCTTTTGTGTGTGTCCACGGTGGGGGCCTGAGGGGGGTATATTTAAACGGTATTTTCAGTTATTTTTCATTTTTCAAAACCCTAAAAACATAAGAGGCGATTTTCCAAACACTCTTTCTTCGCCAAAACATTAGTAAGTGATTTCTAACTCCTTTTCTTTAATCCTTAATTTCCTTTTACAAGATTTCATCCTAAAATTTAGGGTTTTCATGGTGGAATTGGGAATTTTGGGTAAAACATAAGAATATTGAAATTTTGGGATTTAGACCTCAAATTGAGGTCGGATTCCAAAACCAATTATATATCCGGGCTCGGGGTGAATGGGTAATCGGGTTTTGGTCCGAATTTGGGGTTTGGACCGAGCGGGCCCGTGTTCGATTTTTGACTTTTTGGGAAAACTTTAGAAAACTCAATTCCATGCATTAGAATTGATTTACTTAGCATTTATTAATATAATTAAGTAACTTGTGGCTAGATACGAACGAGTTGGTGGTGGAATCAAGAGGTAAAGCGGTAGTTGAGGCTTGAATTGTGTTTGTGGCATCGAGGTAAGTGTTTTGCATAACCTTAGCTTGAGGGAATAGGTGTTGAGTCTTACTTGCTACGTGTTTATCCCATGTTCAACGTATAGGTGAGGTGGCGAGTACCTATCCGTTATGTCAAGCATGCCCGTGAGTCGGTTTTTATGATATATGTGATTTTCATTGACATTCACCATGATATGAAGTAAATTTCACTTTGGAGGTTGTTCAATTGATGGAAATTCTTGGTTGTGAATATTGTTGATTAATTTTTCGGTTGAGGATTATTTTGTTAAGTTATACACTTGAGCGAGATTGGTTATAGATGTGTCCCTTGCCGGGACGGTATTATTTCTGTTGTTGTTCCCTTCCGGGATGTTGTGACTTATGATTTATGTTGTTGATTTTCCTTGCCAAACTGTTGTCCTTGATATTGTTTGGGTGAGGAAGAGTGTAAAGCACGAAGGGTGATGCCGTGTATTTATTTATCGCATTGTGAGGAAGAGTGTAAAGCACGAAGGGTGATGACGTGTATTTATTTATTGCATTGTGAGGAAGAGTGTAAAGCACAAAGGGTGATGCCGTGTATTTATTTATTGCATTGTGAGGAAGAGTGTAAAGCACGAGGGGTGATGTCGTGTATTTATTTATTGCATTGTGAGAAAGAGTGTAAAAGTACGAATGTTGATGCCATGCCATGATATGATATTAAAAGCATGAAGGAAAATGCCGTGCCGATTTTATTTATTTATTGTTTTGGTGAGGATGAGAGTAAAAGCACGAAGGGTGATTCCGTGCACTTGTTTTGGTGAGGATGAGAGTAAAAGCACGAAGAGTGATGCCATGCACTTATTTTGGTGAGGATGGGAGTAAAGCACGAAGGATGACGTCGTGCACTTGTTTGTTCTATGTTGTTATTTCTGGTTGTTATTTTGATATTTAGACTGTTGCCTTGTTCTGTTATTCAGCAATTGTTTTTCCCCCTTTTCCCCAGCATGTTCTTCCCCGTTTTGTGTACTTAACTGTTTACTTCCCCTCGTTATTTCTTTTATATATTATTAAACTCCACAGGTTGTATTATTTGTCGTGTCCTAGCCTCGTCACTACTTCGCCGAGGTTAGGCTCGACACTTACTCAGTACATGGGGTCGGTTGTACTGATACTACACTCTGTGCTCTTTTGCACAGATTCCAGTACCGGACCCTTTGGTCACTAGCTTGAGGAGGCTTCCTTCAGTCCACCGGAGACACTGAGGTAGACCTGCAGGCGTCCGCAGGCCTTGGCGTCCCTTTCCCTATTCCATTTCATTTTTGATTTTTGTACTTTAGAAACATATGTATTATTTCTTTCAGACTATTTTGTGTACTATTCTTAGACGGTCTGTGAGTTGTGACTCCAAAGATCCGGATTGGCTAATTTAAGTATTTTGTTAAGTTCGTGGATTTAGCTATGTATTCCCTTATTCTGATGTTATTTTTAAAGCTTCTAATTATGGAAAGTTGATTTTTACCTGTTATCATTTAATAGTAAAGATATTTGATAAATATGATTAAATACGTTGGCTTGTCTAGCGGGTTCAAGGTTAGACGCCATCACGGTCCCGATGGTGGGAATTTCGGGTCGTGACAAGTTGGTATCAGAGCACTAGGTTGTTTAGGTATCACAATTCACGGATAAACTTGGTAGAGTCTGAGGGATCGGTACGGAGACGTCTGTACTTATCTCTCAGAGGCTATGTAGTTAGGAACAATTTCCCTTCTATTCTACTCCATTGTGCGAATTTATTCAACCATTGATGATTGACCTTCCCTACTCTTGTCCTCTCACAAATCTCGATAACACGCAAAGCGTTTACAACCGGACAAGAGATGAAGCCCCAGTGACATCTCTGATTAGGGGAAGAGACAGAAGCAGAGCTCATTCTAAAGCTCGGACATCAACACCTATTGTGCAGTCTCAAGTGGATCTAGACACAGAGGTTCTAGCTTAGTCGGAACATGTTGGACTCGTCTAGATTGCTGAAGGATTTATAGCTACGCCAGTATCGCATAACAAGGGAATAGTTGAAAGCATCGGGGTTGATTTATATGAGCTGTGAAGTTTAACATTGTGGATTATCAGGTATTGTGACCTATGACTTCGTGCCAAGTGGGGAAGTCCACTGTCAAGGAATAGATTGCGAGGCCATGTCTTATATCGGTTTTTGCTTGGAATGTATAAGGACGAGGATTTTTCAAGAGATAAAGCTGGGAATTTCGGAACGTCTACCTCCTTAATAACCCTATACTTCAGTACCAAAGGAGTTATTCAAACAACTTTAAATATACAGAAGGTCTACTCCGCGCGGAAGTCACAGTTGCAGATTTTGGGGTGCTCCAGAGGAAGTACAATGATTAGCAAGCTTCTAGACTACATAGTTCGCGCCAAGATTTATCGGTATAGAGCTCTACTTTTGTGATCATTGTGTGACAATAGAGATGAGATTTAACCCAAAATAATAATGAAAAGTATATGAATAAAAGGGGTAGCTCAGCAGTGTTGAGTCCACATGGTAAAAGAAGAAATTGGCCGCCGGTATTTGTGGCAAGCCTACGAAGAGGATGACCACCCGACGCAACATCAATTACTTGACTTAGTTCTCATAAATGCTTTTGAAATAGTTGTTTTCGGGCTCTCCATAATACGTGGCGCATAAGGTTTGAACGGGTGCATCGGGTCATATGACGGTATCAGCATATGCCATCAGGTTCGATAAGTTAGCCCGTCATACTCCTACTTCAATTCATCTAGCCAGAGGGCAAGTCCACGAACACTATAAAAGACTCAATTATCACTGTAAAATTTTGTGCGACTCAGGGCAAGTTGATACTTTATGTCGTCTAGTGGTAGAAATTTTCCTAGACTTGGGAGAGTCATATTTCATCAGAGCACTCAGGCTACGTGCCCATTGCAGTTACAACTCATCTACGTGACCAGCTAGGGAAAAATGAGTCGGAATGTCGAAAATGGAGGTCAGATTCCTAGAGGTGGAGACCCAGCCTGTTGATATTTTTTCTATGGTATGGCTGAGGTCGTTACATTAAATAGTGTCATTACAAGAACAATCTCTAATTATTATAAAGTGATGATTTCCTGAACTTAATTCGGTTATGCGTATCTAATAAAAATTCTTCTAATATGCTCCACTCTCGGGTGAGCTTCGTAACTCTAAAATCTACTTATGTGAATACTTGTATTGAGAAATTCTATGGAGATAATTGTGTCTATCATTACGTGTTGTAATTTTGTTTAATGGAAAATATTTAAAGGAAGGAAATGGAATGTTTCGATTGGAACGATATGCATATTACTTGTGATTCAGAATTGAGGATGAGATCCTAGCGTATTAATATGATTTGGTATATTTAACCTGGCTACGAGCCGCGATGAAAGTTATGTAAGGATGAGATCTTTTTGATGAAAATTCTTGTGTTTAAATTCTCTCTTGTGAATTAACATTTTTACTATAGTACTGGTAGGGAGTCATGCCTGTTAGACTTATTAATTTTTTTATTATGTATAATATAATAATAATAATAATAATAATAATAATAAATAAATAAATGAATTAATTAATTAACTATCTGTGCGTAATTTTCCAAATTTGTGCCATAATTATAGAGCCTTAACCTACAAGGTAGGTGCCCGCCCAAGTGGCGTTAAATGAGACACGTTATTTCGGGTATAATTACGAGGTCTTCAAGCATCGTATCTCGATATCAGTATTGCGAAGGTTTGAAAGGAGATTATTGTTAACGTGAAGTTATTTGATAATTCTGTAATTAGCTATGAACAACAATTAAGAAAATAGAGGCAGTTAAGAGCTGGCCTAGACCCACTACAGCTACGGATATTAGGAGCTTCTTGGGCTGAGCAGGTTATTATCGCCGGTTTGTGGAGGGATTGTCATCTATTGTAGCCCCGATGACCAAGTTGACTCAGAAGTGTGCCCAGTTTAGGTGGTCAGATGAGTGTGAGGCGAGCTTTCTGAAGCCCAAGACAGCCTTGATCACGGCACCGTTGTTGGTTTTGCCCTCAGGATCAAGGCCATATACTGTGTATTGTGATGCTTCACGGGTTGGACTTGGTGCAGTGTTGACGCACGATGGAAAGGTTATAGCTTATTCTTCACGTCAGTTGAAGGTTCATGAGAAGAACTATCCAGTTCATGATTTAGGGTTAGCAGTTATTGTCCATGCGTTAAAGATTTGGAGGCATTATCTGTATGATGTGTCTTGTGAGGTGTTCACGCATCATAAGAGTTTGTAGTCTCTAGTCAAGCAGAAAGAGTTGAATATGAGGCGGAGAAGATGGTTGGAGCTATTGAAAGACTATGACATTACCATTCTATATCATCTGGGGAAGGCCAATGTGGTGGCCGATGCTTTGAGCCGGAAGTCAGCCAGCATGGGTAGTCTTGCTTATATACCGATCGGGGAGCGACCACTTGCTTTAGATGTTCAGGCTTTAGCCAATCGATTCATGAGATTGGATGTTTTAGAGATTGACAGTGTTTTGGCTTATCCCGTGGTCGTTCTTCATAGTTTGATAGTATTCGGAACATAAAGTATGATTATCGTCATTTATGTGTCCTTAGGGATACGGTTCGGCACGGAAGTGCCAAGCAGGTTACGATTGATGATGATGGACTCTTGAGGGTGCAGTGTCGTATTTGTGTGCCTGATGTTGATGGGATTCGTGAGATGATATTGCAGGAGGCCCATAGTTCCTGATATTCCATTCATCAGGGCACCGCAAAGATGTATCAGGATTTGCGGCAACATTATTGGTGGCGGAGGATGAAGAAAGATATTGAGTCATATGTAGCTCGATGCTTGAACTGGTAGCAGGTCAAGTACAAGCACCAGATTCCCATTGGTTTGATGCAGCAGATTGAGCTTCCCGAGTGGAAGTGGGAGCATATCACCATGGATTTCGTAGTTGGACTCTCGCGGACTCAGAGGATGTTTGATGCGCTGTGGGTCATTGTGGATAGACTGACCAAGTCAGCACACTTCATTCCTGTATCAGTTTCGTATTTTTCGGAGAAATCGACAAAGATCTACATCAGAGAGATTGTTCGCTTGCATGGTGTTCCCGTGTCCATTATTTCTGACTGAGGTACTCAGTTTACCTCCCATTTCTGGAGAGTATTTCAGCGTGAGTTGGGCACACGGGTGGAGTTGAGCATAGAGTTTCATCCTCAGACAGACGGGCAGTCCGAGCGTACTATTCAGATCTTGGAGGATATGTTGCGGGCATGTGTCATTGACTTTGGAGGTTCATGGGACCAGGTTTTGCCTTTAGCTGAGTTTTCCTACAACAACAACTATCAGTCGAGAATTTAGATGGCTCCTTATGAGGCATTGTATGCTAGGCGGTGCAGGTCGCCAGTTGGGTGGTTCGATCCGGGAGAGGCTAGGTTGTTGGGGTCAGAGTTAGTCCAGGATGCCTTGGACAAGGTGAAGATCATTCAGGATAGACTTCGTACAACTCAGTCCAGGCAGAAGAGTTATGTAGACCGCAGAGTTCATGATTTGGCGTTTATGATAAGAGACCGGGTATTTCTTCGGGTGTCGCCCATGAAGGGCGTGATGAGGTTCAGAAAGAAGGGCAAGTTAAGCCCTAGGTACATTGGTCCCTTTGTGATTCTTGACAAGGTAGGAGAGGTGGCCTACAGACTTACCTTTCCACTGAGTTTATCAACTGTGCATTCGGTGTTTCATGTATCTATGCTTCAGAAGTATATTGCCGATCCATCTCATGTACTTGACTTCAGCATTGTCCAGTTGGACCAGGATTTGACCTTTGAGGAGGAGCCGGTAGCCATATTAGCTCGGCAGGTTCGTCAGTTGAGATCGAAGAGTTATCCTTCGGTCCGTGTTCAGTGGAGAGGTCAGCCGGTCGAGGCAGCTACTTGGGAGTCTGAGTCCGATATGCGGAGCTGATATCCTAATCTTTTCCCTGATTCAGGTACCTTTCTAGGCCCATTCGAGGACGAACGTTTGTTTCAAAGGTGGATATTGTGATGACCCAATAGGTCATCCCGTGTATTTTTAGCTAAATTTGTGTTCTGAGGCCACGAAAGCCTCCTCCTATCTCACCTCGATTTTAGTGCGTAGCCCAGGCATGTAGCGGGGAAGCCGTTATGTGAAAAACTGATAAAAATAATAATTTTTGTGTTGAAAATTGAATAAAGTTGACTCTGGTCAATATTTTTGGTAAACAGACCCGGACCCGTGATTTGACTTTCCCGTAGGGTCCGTAGGAAAATATGGGACTTGGGCGTATGTGATGACCCAATGGGTTATTTTATAAAATTAGATTTTGTTCCATGCATAATAGCCATAAAAGGACTAAAATTAAATACATCGATTTGCGTGCGCAGTCTGAGCGTGAAACCGGAGAGCTTTTATGTGAAAATATGAGTAATAGTGATTTTTAGAATTTAAATTTGATAAAAGTTGACTTTGGTCAGCATTTTGAGCAAACAGACCCGGATCCACGTTCCGACGATCCTGGCAGGTCCGCAGTAAAATATGGGACTCGAACGTATGCCCGAAAATGAATTCCGAGATCCCAAGCCTTAGAAATCAATTTTTGAAAGAAATTATTTTGCTAAAATGTTCATGAATTAAAGAAAAGAAATAATGCTAAAAATCATTGGTATCGGGTCCGTATTTGGTTCCGGATCCCAATACAACTTTGTTATGATATTTAAAGGTTAACTGTAAAATTTAGTAAAAAGCGGAGTTCGTTTGACGTGATTCGGACATCCGGTTGAGAAATTATGAACTTTAAAAGTTTTTGTTGAAAATGATGAGTTTTGAGGTTTAATTCATAGATTTACATGTTATTTTCATGATTTTATCGCACGAGCAAGTCCGTATGATGTTTTTAGACTTGCGTGCATGATTTGTCTAGAGCTCCGAGGGCTTGGGTGAGTTTCGGATAGGCCACAGGGTGTGTTTCATTTAAAAATAACTGCTGGTTTTTCATTTGCTGGTGTCCAGGTATTTTGTTTTGTGCGATCGCATAGGTAAGTCCGCGATCGCACAGAGTAAAGTTGGAGGCCCTGTTGGGTACACTGTGAGAACGCACCTCCAGGAGCGCGATCACACTGCTTTTATCCAGCTGTACTATGCGAACGCACAGTACCCTTCGCGATCGCATTGAGTAAATCAGGCCTGAGGGGAGGGGAGGTCAATACCCTATGCGATCGCACCCCTCCCCATGCGAACGCAATGCTCAAATTTCCAATGCCCTGTGCGATCCTATATAATAACCCGCGATCGCACAGTTGCCTAGCCCAGCTAATATAAATATCGAATTAAAACTGGAAAGAACCCTTTCTTCTCTAATATTTCGAGGTTCCAGCCCTAAAAACGAGTTTTCTTCAACAATCTTCATCCCCAATTCATAGGTAATCAATTCCAAACCTTGTTCTTTCAATTCCTTACTATTTTGCATCACTTTTAAAGCAAAAACAAAGAATTTTCATGGTAAAAATCTAGGATTTGGGTAGAATTAGGGAGTTTTGTAAATATTGAATTTTTATATTAAATTAAGGTCGGATTTCAAAACTAATAGCATATTTGGGTTCGTGGGTGAATGGGTAAACGTAATTTGGTTCGAACCCCGAGTTTAGACCAAGCGGGCCCGGGATCAGGTTTTCACTTTGTTTTTGAGAAAACTTAGGAAAAATTATATTTTTCAATAAATTTTAGTTGCTTTAGCATTAGTTAATGATATTAAGTTAATTTTGATTAGATTCGAGCAAGTTAGAGGTGAATTCAAAAGGAAAAGCAATAATTGAGCAGTTAGTGGCCTGCGAAATTGAGGTAAGTGTTTGGTCTAATTTTGGCTTGAGGGAATAGGACTCCCCACTTGTTTATTATGTGAAATGCATGAGCGTGGTGTATAGGTGTGGTGACGAGTATCTATGCACCACCCAAATTGGTTGTTAAACATGATCCCCTTTCTCGTTCCCCACTTATTTGATCATTGTCTTAATTGTTATATGTTCATTATTGATTCTATGACTATTTAGCCTTGTTGAATTGTTGTTAGTTATTGTTGTGACTATTTGGAAAGAGTATTGGTTGTTTGAGCTGGTTTTCTTGTGATATGAACATGGATGAGAGGTTGGTATTATTTTTACGAAATAAAGGTATATATATTTTGATGTTTCTGTTGGTTTCATGGTTGAGAGGTTATTGATGAAGTTATGAGAAAAATGTAGTTTATTATTTATAATTGTTGAGACAAAAGTATTGTGAAAGTCTTGGCCTAAATTGTGAAATTTTGAATAAATTGATATGATATGTCTGGTGGGAGCGGGTTGCATGCCGCAACAAGAAGTGAGAAGGGTGGACAGGTGGGATCGGGTTGCACGCCGCACCAGGAGTAATAAGGGTGATATTTTAGTGAGGAGTAATAAGGAAGGCCATGTGGGAGCGGGTTGCACGCCGCAATAAGGAGCGATAATGGTGGACATTTATATTTTACTGATTTTTAAAAGAAAAGGAAAATAAAAGGTTTGAAAAGTTAAAAAGTTCCAAGAGGAACTTGGCCAAGTCAAGAACTTGGCCCACTTATCATTCTCCCTCAACGTCCTAGACGTTCACTTCCCAAATGCTCCGAACCTCACTTTACCAAAAAAAATCCCCAAACAACCCAATCACCCCGAAGATCCAATTCCACCAACACAATGCATGTCACCACAATGCTCCACCTCTCTAGGATCAGACAAAAGACCATTTCCAGGCTTACCATAATCCCATCTTTGTGGAAACCGTAGCTCATTCCGCACCCCATACACCCGAGTCTGACGAGAAGGATAGGCTCATCAGGAATTTGGCCGAGGAACTCAAGAAATTGACCAACCGAGTTCAGGGCGTCGAAGGAGTCAAAGAGATTGAGGGGCTGAACTATGAGGATCTTTGCATACAGCCCGATGTCGAACTGCCCGAGGGGTACAAACCTCCTAAGTTCGAGATGTTTGATGGCACCGGTGATCCAAGAGTCCACTTAAGAACTTACTGCGACAAGCTGTTCGGCGTCGGAAAAGATGAGAGGATCCGCATGAAACTCTTCATGAGGAGTTTGAAAGGAGATGCACTATCCTGGTACATCAGTCAGGATCCAAAGAAATGGACTAACTGAGTAAGCATGGCTACGGACTTCATGGATAGATTCAGGTTCAACACGGAGAATGCACCGGATGTATTCTACATCCAGAACTTAAAGAAGAAACCAACAGAGACCTTTCGCGAGTATGCTACTCGTTGGAGGTCAGAAGCTGCCAAGGTCAGACCGGCCTTGGAAGAGGAACAAATGAAGAAATTCTTTATACGAGCTCAGGATCCTCAATATTATGAGCGATTGATGATGGTCGAGGGGCACAAGTTTTCCGATATCATCAAACTGGGAGAGCGAATCGAAGAGGGTATTAAGAGCGGTATGGTTGCTAATTTTGAAGCTTTACAAGCTACCAATAAAGCTCTGCAATCCGGTGGTGTGTCTAAGAAAAGGGATGTAGGAGCCGTGATGGTGTCACAGCAAGCCAAATCCCCTCCCAAATACCAGGTATATCGAGCACCTTCTTTCACATACCAACCAGCCCCAAGTTACCAAGCACCTTCACCTCAATACCAAACACCCTCACCCGCATATCAGGCTCCACCACCCACATATCAGCCTACCTCGCCCAGATACTCCCAACCAGCTCCCGTCTATAATGCCTACAATTCCCAACCTTCTCACTACCAATCACCACCTAATCGCCAAAACTTCCCAAGACCTCGCCCAAACTTCGATCATCGCCCACCAAAACAGTATACCACCATAGATGAACCCATTGACAAATTATACGAAAAGCTCAAAGCCGCCGGTTATGTCACACCCATTCCCGCTGTCACCCCTGAGAACCCTTCTCAGTGGGTCAACCCAAACAAAAACGGGATCGTGGAACTATCGCTCGAGAAGTAAGAAGCTGATCCTTGTTTGGTCATAAGGATAATAGTTCTTCTTAGGAAAACATGTGCTTACCACTCCGGCATGAAGGGACACACCATCAAGGAATGCCGTTCCTTGAAGGACAAGATACAGACCCTCATAGATAGCAAGATCATTGTAGCCAAGGACCCTGCTCCTAATGTTCGCAATAATACGCTGCCTGACCATAAGGGTGGTGTCCCCATGGTTGAGGTTGATGATGACTGGGATCCCGAGGGATCAATTGGGCTGATTGTAGAGGGTGATCCGAAGAAGCCTGCAATTACTCTTAATCCGATCGTGGTCCAGATGCACCCATCTGAGGGAGCTGAGGTAAACATGTCCATTCAACTTGAGTTTGAATCGAGACCACCCGCAAAGGAAAAGGCCCCAGTGCCGATCGAAGTCGAGTTTGTACGACCTCTCGAAGTTGCCGTCCGGCCATCTATAACATATACTCCGACATGAATAAGAATGACCACACCTATTCCAGTGGCAATGTCAACAACGACACCTTTTTACTCAGACGCCATTCCGTGAGACTATACCGCTGAAGCAAGGAGGAAAGGTAAAGGCAAGTATAAAGAAGCCATCGCTGCACAGGGTATGACGAGAACTGGCAGAGTTTATACCCCTGAACATTTGGTCGAATCTAACAAGCAGGCCAACAACCGTCCCCCCATCATTGAAACAGGTTCAGACGATCAGTGGAGAAAGATACAAGCCAAGGAATACTCAATCCTCGACCAGTTGAACAAAACACCAGCTCAGATATCCATCCTCTCCCTATTACAGAACTCTGAAACACACAGAAGTGCTTTTCTTAGGGTGTTGAGGGAAGTATACGTTCCAGACAATATCACCAGTGGGGAAATGGCCAACATGGTAGGCTAGATACTGGAAAGTCACAAGATCACTTTCGATGAAGATGAGCTGCCGCCCGAAGGATTGGGACATAACAGAGCACTGCACATCACTGTGCAATGTGAGGATCATTTCATCACAAGGATCCTAGTTGATGGGGGTTCCAGCCTCAACATCTGTCCGCTGGTCACGCTCAAGAAATTGGGCAAGAGTCTACATGAGATAAGAGAAGGAGAGATCAACGTGAAGGCTTTCGATGGTTCACAGAGGTCTACCCTAGGAGAAATCACCTTGTGCTTACAGATGGGGCCTACTTGGTTCAATGTAGACTTCCAAGTGATAGACGTGCCTGCATTATACAACCTACTGTTAGGGCGACCTTGGATCCACGCTGCTGGGGTTGTGGCATAAACCTTACACCAAGATATGAAGCTTGAATGAAATCACCAAAATGTAATCATTCATGGCGACGGTAGCAACCATATCTACGGTCGCCAGACCTTTTCGGTCATCGATGGAAGGAGAAAGTTGGGTGGAGAAATTTACCACAATGTTGAACGTGTTAACACCATTGACAAGGACAAGTGGTGGGACAGTAAGACCGAAAGTTAATTGAACTGGAAAGGGTACGAGCCACAAAGGGCTCGGTAAAAATCTCCAAGGAATCACAAAGCCTATAAAACTCAAGGAGCGCGGTACTACCTTCGGTCTAGGGTATGATTATACTTGGGAAGAATTCAATAATTGGTCGCCACCATGGCGCGGTCCTTACTACCCATTGGAGCAACCAATACCCCACATAGAGCAAACTTTTCAGCCAACTGACATCATATATGGTACATACGAGGAGGAAGTGCTAGCGGCAATGAGGGATCTATTTCTAGATGATGAGGATATGGACTGCTGTGTCATTCTCGAAGAGGAGGGGGAGGAAGGCCCTTCTATACAGGTCGTGAGAAAGGGATCATATCTCAACAATTGGTTCGTCAGGACAACCGAAGCCCGTCGAGCCTCGGGGTAGCAAGGCTAACGAAACATGCATTTCTTTACAGTTTATTTATTTAAAGAATTTTCTACTTTTCGCATTTTAATTTCTGCAAGAAAGAGCTCCTATGATCAAACAATTATTCAATTTATCGAAGCATTTCCAGTTTCTTTATAACTTCTTATATTTACTCGCTACTATTTTCTCTCCCATTACTCTATTTTACACAACATTACTATTACTTATCTTGATGAGCCGACGACTGTGACATGCAACGAGGCAACACAACAAACGAATTTCGATTCAGACAAAGATGATATACTTGAGGACATTATTAAGGAGGTCAAAAACTTTGAGAATAGATCTAAGTCTAACTTGGACGAGACTGTGGTCGTCAACCTGGGAAATGCAGAGAACGTCAAAGAAACTCGCATCAGCATCCATTTGTCACCGTCAGAAAAAGAGGAATACACAGAGTTCATAAGAGAGTACGAGGACATATTCGCCTGGTCGTATGATGACATGACTGGCCTCAGTACATCTATTGTGGCCCACAAGTTGCCAACCGATCCGACATGCCCACCGATAAAGAAAAGCTCAGGAAATTCAAGCCAGACATGAGCTTGAAAATCAAAGAAGAGGTCACCAAGAAGATCAACGCCAGAGTTCTCCGGGTGGTTGAGTATCCAACATGGTTAGCCAACATTGTTCCTGTACCAAAGAAAGATGGGAATGTCAGAGTCTGCGTCGACTACCGGGATCTCAATCGAGCCAGTCTGAAAGATGAGTTCCCCCTGCCAAATATACACATCTTAATTAACAACTGTGCCAAGCACGAGCTGTAGTCCTTTGTAGATTGTTTTGCTGGTTACCATCAGATTTGGATGGACGAGGAAGATGCTGAGAAAACGGCATTCATTACGCCGTGGGGAGTGTATTGCTACAAGATGATGCCATTCGGTCTGAAGAATGCAGGGGGCCACCTACATGAGAGCCATGACTACTATATTCCATGATATGATTCACAAGGATATTGAGGTATATGTTGACGACGTCATCATCAAATCAAAGAAAGCTGCTGATCACATGGAAGATTTGAGAAAATTCTTCAACAGGTTAAAGAAGTACAATCTGAAACTTAACCATACAAAGTGTGCATTCGGGGTTCCTGCTGGCAAGTTGTTGGGGTTCATTGTCAGTCACCAAGGGATAGAAATGGATCCCTCAAACGTCAAAGCTATCCGAGAATTTCCGCCACCAAGGAACAAGAAGGATGTTATGAGTTTTCTAGGAAGGCTCAATTATATCAGCCGGTTCATAGCCCAGTCCACTGTCATTTAAGAACCAATTTTCAAGATGTTGAGAAAAGATGCTGCAACCAAATGGACTGAGGATTGTCAAAAGACCTTCGACAGAATCAAAGAGTACCTCTCAACACCACCAGTTCTGGTCCCTCCTGAGCCGGGTAGACCTGTATTACCCTACCTTGCTGTGTTAGATGGAGCTTTCGGTTGCGTTCTCGAGCAACATGATGAAACAGGGAGGAAAGCGCAAGCAATCTACTACCTCAGCAAGAAGTTCACTCCGTATGAGGCCCGGTATTCTCTACTGGAACGCACTTGCTGTGCTCTGACTTGGGTCGCGCAAAAGCTGAGGTGCTATTTCTGTGCCTACACAACATACGTCCTATCAAGGATGGATCCGCTAAAGTACATCTTTCAGAAACCCATGCCCAGTGGCAAGCTAACTAAATGACAGATACTGTTAAGTGAGTTCGACATTATTTATGTGACTCAGAAGGCGGTCAAGGGACAAGCACTAGCAGATCATCTTGCTGAAAATCCTGTGGACGAAGAATACGAACCCCTGAAAATGTATTTTTCTGATGAAGAGGTATCATTCGTAGGAGAAGACATTGCAGAATCCTACGATGGTTGGAGGATGTTCTTTGAAGGGGCCGAAAACTTTAAAGGCGTAAGTATTGGAGCAGTCCTAATATCAGAAACTGGTCAGCACTATCCGGTATCCGCCAAACTCAGGTTCCCCTGCACCAACAACATGGTTGAATATGAGGCCTGCATCTTGGGGCTCAACTTGGCCATTGACATGAACATTCAGGAGTTATTAGTGATTGGTGATTCAGACCTATTGATACACCAAGTATAAGGAGAATGGGCGACCAAAAATTCCAAGATATTGCCATATCTACATCATGTACAGGAATTGAGAAAGAGGTTCACAAAGATTGAATTCCGGCACGTCCCCAGAATCCAAAATGAGTTCGCCGATGCATTGGCTATCTTGTCATCTATGATCTAGCATCCAAACAAGAATTTCATCGATCCCATCCCGGTAAAGATCCACGATCAGCCAGCCTACTGTGGCCATGTTGAAGAAGAAGCGGACGGAAAGCCTTGGTTTCATGATATCGAGGAGTATTTGGCGAAGGGAGAATATCCAGAGCTCGTAAACGCTACTCAGAAACACACACTTCGAAGGTTGTCAAACAATGTCTTTCACAACGGAGGAATCCTGTACAGGAGGACTCCTTATTTAGGCTTGCTAAGATGTGTCGAGGCAAAGGAAGCAACAAAACTGTTGGAGGAAATACATGCTGGCACATGCGGTCTTCATATGAACGGGTTCGTCCTAGCAAAGAAGATACTTCGGGCTGGTTATTTCTAGATGACCATGTAAACAGATTGCATCCAGTATGTCCGAAAATTCCACCGCTGTCAGATACACGGGGATATGATAAAGGTACCTCCCAGTGAGCTTAATGCAACAAGTTCACCCTGGCCGTTCGCCGCTTGGGCATGGATGTTATTGGACCAATCGAGCCTGCAGCCTCCAATGGACACATGTTCATTCTGGTCGCCATTGACTATTTCACCAAATGGGTCGAAGCAGCATCTTACAAAGCAGTTACTAAGAAGGTTGTGTCCGACTTTGTCCGCGACCGTTGTTTGTCGGTTTGGAGTTCCAGAGTCGATCATCACCGACATTGGTTCCAACCTAAACAGTGATTTGATGAAAGCAATGTGTGAAACCTTCAAGATCAAGTTCAAGAACTCCACAACATACATACCGCAGATGAATGGAGCCGTTGAGGCTGCCAACAAGAACATCAAGAAGATATTGAGAAAGATGATAGAGAAGCACAAGTAGTGGCACGAGAAGTTGTCATTCGCCCTACTGGGATACTGCACCACGGTTCGCACATCAACTGGGGTAACTCCTTACATGTTGGTATACGGTACATAAGCCGTCATTCCTGCTGAAGTTGAAATTCCATCTCTGAGAATCATACAAGAAGCTGAGCTCAGCAACGCAGAATGGGTAAGAAGTCGTTATGAGCAATTGGCCCTCATAGACGGAAAGAGAATGAACGTAGTTTGTCATGGTCAGCTATATCGGAATAGAATGACCAGAGCCTTCAACAAGAAAGTCAGGCCGAGATGATTCACATCGGGGCAGCTGGTGTTAAAGAAAATCTGTCCTCATCAAGATGAAGCCAAGGGGAAATTCTCTCCAATTGGCAAGGCCCGTACATGGTTCACCGAGTACTAACGGGAGGAGCACTGATACTTGCAAAAATGGATGGAGAAATTTGGCCTAAACCAATCAACTCAGATGCAGTCAAGTGCTACTATGTGTAATTGTTATGTTTCTATCAATGTTGTAATTTGAACTACGCCTGACCTGATTCCCGTTTAAGAGGGGATATGTAGGCAACCCTATGGGTTCGGTCACATTTTAATAAAAATTTCATTTCCCCCACGAATGGAAACTGGGGAAGAATTTTGAGGAGGGACCTCAAAATTCCGAAGCAAGTTCAGTCGCTCGCCGCACAAGCAACATCCAAACGCATTCTCCTATCAAACTGGGACAGAATTTTGAGGAGGACCCTCAAAATTCGGTAGCAAGAGAGGCTACAATGTCTTGAACCGCGTTGTGGTCGTCGGTTCATCCAAAGAAATTTGTTTTAAATTGTATGTTATATTTTATAAAACCATGCATATTTACTTCCCAAAACAACTTGTTGAGAAACGCTACCCCCATGGTACAACAAAGTTATCATTATCAAGCAGATAGGCCGAGCTGAGCCAGCGGGGATACAAACTAACCCTCCCCCAAAACATCTTATTATCCCCGCAAGACGCATACTTCTGAAGGATACACTCTCGAACTCGTTGCACATGCCGACGTTTACTATTATCGCAAACAACGCTTCATTAACAACAATCATATCGCCAAAATTTATCATCAGCTAAGAACTCTTACTGTCATTTTATTTTTTCTCGCATTGCATAAGGCTTCTGTTCTGCCTTCCGAGACTAAGCACTGTCTCCCTGCATTTTCTCGCATTGCATAAGGCTACTATTCTGCCTTCCGAGGTTAAGCTCTACCTCCCCTGCATTCGCATCTTTGCATAAGGCTACAATTTTGCCTTCCGAGGTTAAGCTCTACCTCCCCTACATTTGCATCTTTGCATAAGGCTGCCATTCTGCCTTCCGAGGTTATGTTCTACCTCCATCTACATTGCATAAGGCTATCATTCTGCCTTCCGAGGTTCTACGCTACCTCTCTCCGCATTTTACTTCATTACGCAAAGTTCCTATTTACCTTTTAAAAGCAATCACCTTTTGCGACGTTATTTACTTACGCTTTCTCTCGGGCTAAGCTCTGCCCCTCTTTCCTTTTTCAAATCGCAAGACTAAGCTCTGTCTTGTCAACATCATACTACTGCATTCTTCATGGGCTGAAATATCGCCAACTTGTCCAAAGGCGTCATCGTTCAGAGGCACCATATCCATGGCCCGAGAACATCATTTCATGGCCTGAGGATCTCTTTATTTCAATCTGCACATCATTATTCAAAGGCATCATGGTTCAGAGGCACCATCCTCATGGCCCGAGAACATCATTTCATAGCCTGCGAATACCGCACCAAGCGATTCATGGCCCAGGAGATCATGGTTTAAGGACATCATCCTAAAATGTCCGAAGACATTATTCAAAGTCCAACGGGAACTTGCATCATGTTTATATTATGCACAATATACGCATGTTCTCTATTTGTAGGTAACCTGGCCGGAACATCCCACCAGGCAAGAGCAGACCGCTCTAGTTCTCTGATACAACCCCGTAAGACCTTCCTACTTTTACCCTACCTCGCACCTTGCGTCTGTTCTTGTGAAACATCACCGGTATATTTCGCTGATGATTCCGGAACTACATACAACCTGATCCCTGTAAAACCAGGGATATGTAGGCAGCTCAGAAACCAGGGTGCGGCCAAATTCTATCTCACAGTTTCGTCTCAGTCAAAATTGGCCATCATATCTTTACCTGACAACTCTTTCATCCTTCCCGGGCAAAGAGGGGCAGTTGTTGATACCCAATTTTTCCTCAAATTATTTTCAAATTTGCATATAAGCTTTCAAAATTACACTTTGTAATAATGAGTATTTTTCCATATTTTTATTTAACTTATTTCCATATTTTATTTAATATTTCATATTTAAATAATTCATAATTATGCTCTAAATAATTTCAAAAATATTTCCTAGCTTAGTATATTATTTATAATCATTTTCTATCTATTAGAATCCAATTATTTCATAAATTGGCCAATTGGGTCTTACTTAATTGCAATTATGGCCTAATTAGACATTTTGTGCTATTTTAATTCGAAATTTATGTATTTTTTTACACTTAATATTAGTTAATTACTGTAATTATACCTATTTTAACTTAATTTCATTTTTTTTATAATTACTGGCTATTTTAATTAATTAGTTATCTATTTTATTGGGTATTTTAACATCTAGCCACATTTTGTTAATATCCTAGCCACATTTAAAAAAAAACCAATTACCCAACCCACCTGACCCACAAATGACCTAGCCTAAATCGTTTCTCTACCCGGCCTAACCCCGATCAGATCTGAGTTGGTGATCAAATAAGATCAACGGCCCAGATCTTTCCTTTCCATAATTAATCAAAATACCCCCCCCCCAGAACCTTCAGTTTTTCGAGACCTCTCTCTCTCTTCTCGTCTCTTCCTCTCCTCCTTCTCTTTAGAACCTTCTTGTTCGTCTTCTCCGATGACCCTCAGCCTCTCTCCAGCCACCTCCAACCTCTCCCCTTTCGACCACCAGCCGCCTTGAAGCCTTATCTCTCCGATTCTCTTCGTCTTAGAGACCTTCAAAGGGTTTCGAGCATGCCAGACCACCACTGAAGCTCTGCCTGGGTTGTTTTCGGTCTCTCTCCGGTGAGGTTTGACTCAATGGTGCCCTAACCACCATTTCTCTTGAGTTTCACGGCCAGGTTCTCTTACTTTTCTCTGGTTTCTTATGAAACCCTAATCTCGACCTAAACCCCTTAAAACTCTGTATTTTTAACGATTTCAACTCATTTCATTTATGTTTTGAACTATTCTCAACTCGATCTTTATGATTCTTCAAAGTTTTTTAAACGTTTGGTCTCTTTTGAAACTAGGGTTTCTCAACCCTTTTTTGAAAACACTTTATCTTCTGATTTTTAGTACTAATCTATGGTTCCCTGTACGTTTTAAACGTTTTGCTGAAGTCTCTTCCTCTACCCTAAGTATTGTGATAAAACCCAAATTTTAGGGTTTATATTCATGTTGTTTGCTATACTTGCCTATCTGTAAGTGCTTCAAGATTTGTCTCTGAGTTCTATGCTTCTTGCTTTAATTTTTGTTGTTAGGGTTTCAATCCCTACTGTTCTGTGATTCCTTGCTTAGGGTTTCTCTGTTATTGTCCCAATATGGGTTATTTATCATTTGATAAGCTTGACTACTCGTCCTATTGATTGTTTATATGGTGATTTATACTGATTTTTACGAGTTCTCCTTGAGACTAGGATACTTGCCTTAAAACTGTAATTTTGTGTATTTTCCTTATAACTCTCTACTGAGTTTGAATCGTTTCCTTATTTGTGAAATACTTTCCCTTGATTTGGTATCGATTCCCTTGATTTGAATCTCACTCGAGGCTGTTCTTACTGATTTCCAGAATTAAATTATTCCTTGCCTTATTTCTATGAATACTTTTACTGTCAATTTGATTCACATATATTTTCCTTAATTAGGGTATTATGAACTTGGCCCCAATTACATGCTCTATATCTAAGCTATATGTTAAAACAGTTCTTATGTGATTTATTTCCTTGTTTGGCACTACTTATTACCGTTTGTACATGATTCCTTAATTAAAGGAAGTCCTTAGGTTGATTTGATTATAATTGATACCCAATTCCATAATTATTGCTGAACTATTGTTTGTTGCCTTATTTTCTACTCGTTTTCAGCATTATAAATACTCCATTCTCTTTTGCATTACACACTAATATATTGCATATCACGAACACATCAGTCAATACTATCAATACTACTCTCTCTTGTGCTCTTTCTCTATTCTCTCTTTGCTCTACTGCTGTTCTCTGCTCTTGTCTATTATTAGTCGGCTGTAAGCCAAGGCTCCTATTGTGCTCACCTTTTGCTCTTTCATTCTGCTATGCTCTTTTATCATCTGGTATGTTCTAACTAATTTTCCAAAGCTCCAAACCAATGTGTTTATTTATATTTCAGTTTGTCATATTCCTAATCGTTTTTGTCACGACCCAGAATCCTAATCCGGGTTGTGATGGCGCCCAACGACGGGGTTAGGCAAGCCAACACAAATTACACTAAGTGATACCCTTCCCATCTAATTAAACAAGTCAACATTTAAAATTTGTAAACAGTTAAACATGATGATAGCTTGACATGGAAATAAAGCATACGCATGCCGGTACAACCCAAACCCAAAAGATATATATACACTACGCGTGTGTGCCAGGAGCTAGTGTCACAAGTGTCATGGGCAACTACTGAATATACAATGACTACAATATATACAGGGTCTCAGTCTGAATGAAATGGAAAGAGAATATAACAAAAGAACTCCAGGGTGCTGCTAGGAAGTCGTCGGGAACGCAGCTCACCGTGAAGTATGACCATGCTATCAATATCTAGCACCGGCCTGATAATCAGACGTACCGGCCTCCGGACCTGTACAGTCAAGTACAGAAAAAAGAAGAAAGTGCAGCATGAGTACATATTAAATAAATATGTACCCAGTGAGTATCCCGCCTAAACTCGAAGAAGTAGTGACGAGAGGTCGACTCGATACTCACTAAGGTCCAACAGTAATAACATATGATAGAATATAATTAAATACAGTAGGCATGTCAAGGAAATAAGCAACAAGTATACATATTAAGAGCAGAAATCCAAACAATTGCTGAACTAAACAATAAAGCACTTTCAAGGGTAAGACCAGCGAAACGAAACAATAACCACAAATCCTTAGATCCGCCGTGGCGTACGGCCCGCTCCCATAAGGTACCTTCTAAACCCGTCGTGGCGTACGGCCCGATCCCATGTGTATCTCAAGCATTTCTCAACACTGTCGTGGCGTACGGCCCGATCCCATATATATATCATAAATACTTCTCAACACTGTCGTGGCGTACGACCCGATCCCATATATATTCAATTACTTTTCAACACTGCCGTGGCGCACGGCCCGATCCCATATTCATTTAAATTTCTTTTCAACTCTGCCGTGGCGTACGGCTCGATCCCAATATCTTACAATACTTACTTTCCATACAAATTCCTTTCCATTCAACAATTTTCCATAAAGCCTCAGAGGAACAACACTAATACTAAACACAATCTCATAGTACATATGGCGTCACAACAAATCATATAAAGCATTACAAGGAAAACATATCAGGCATTACGAGAAAAGCATATAAGACATTACGAGAAAGCATACAAGTCATGATGTGGGCCTAACTACCCGGACATAACTATAATAGCCGCTACGTACGGACTCTCGTCACTTGGCGCGTACGTATCCCCCAAACAATTTACACATAGCATATACATCACCTATGGGGACAATTCCCTCTTATAAGGTTAGAAAGGAGACTCACCTCGTGTCGAATCTACCCCTCGGACCACAATTGCGCCCGAAACTCCGAACTCTACACCCGAGGACTCGCAACTAGTCAAAAGGTGTAAAATTAAATCAATGCATGCACTATGTGAGAAATAATCTTAGCTATTCAATAAAATCGCCATTCTTGAAGAATTTCCAATTTCCAACTCCGGTCCCGCATGATCAAATTCTGAAAATTCTCGAAGGGATCACTCATCTATAGCCTAAGGATCATTAAGGTGTGATTCCTACTTGAATTCAAGGCCTAAAATGGAAAAATCACAAAATCCTCAAGAACCCTAAAATTACTACCTAATTCTATGATTTTAGATAATTTAGTAGTGAATTTAACTAGGAATTAATGTTGGAAACTAATGCTAGATAGGGAATTTACTTACCTCAAGTACTAGGTTGAAGGCCCTCTTGGAAGCTCCCAAATAACCCAAGGAAGAAGATGGAAAATGGAGGAATTGATTCAATCCCGTGTTTAAATGAAATATCACTGCCTGGCCTACAGGGATTCCGCACCTGCGGCTCGAGGACCTCACCTGCGGTCTCGCACCTGCGGAACCTTCGCACCTGCAAGGCTGGGACCGCAGGAGTGGTCCCGCACCTGCGGCTGGGCAACCGCACCTGTTGTCACACCAGATCAGGTGTACCAACTGCATCTTCAGCTGGTTTTAGGCCTCCTGTGGTGTCCGGGAGACACCTAGGCCCACCCGAGCCCTCGTCCAACTATACAAACAAGTCCTAACTAACAATACGGACTCGCTCGAGCCTTCGGAACACCCAAAACAGCGCTAAATCTAATAATCACCCCTCAAAACCCCAAGGATCAAACTTAAGGATTTCTAAGTTCTGGATTTCAATAACAACGCAACGGACCGACCTATACTACCCGGAACGACCCCAAATTTTGCAGACAAGTCATGAATGACATAAAGGAACTATCCCCGGTCTCGGAATCTCATTCGGACCTTGGTAACATAAAAATCACATTTCAAGCCAATTTCAAATTCTATGAAAATCCTCGAAACTTCATTAACTCTAATTTTTCCCATTTTGATCCAAAACCCATCAAATCAAGTCCGTTTCTTACCAAACTTCACTGATAACTTAAATAACACATATTGAACCTGTTTCGGGCTCCGAAACCATAATACGGGCCCGACAGCACAGGTTTCACATCAAGGTTCATTTTCATAAGCCTTTAATATTTTCATAAAACAATTTTCTTTAAAAAATTCATTTCTCGAACTCGGGTCCTCGAAATTCGATTCCGGGCATACGCCCAAGTCCCATATTTTCCTACAGGCCTTCCGGGACCGTCAGATCACGGACCCGGGTCCGTTTACCAAAAATGTTGACCAAAGTCAACTTTATTCAATTAATTATCATAAATTCAAGTCTTAATCAAGTTTTCACATAAAGGCTTCCCGGCTACGCGCCCGGGCTGCGCACGCACATCGAAGTGAGATTAACGGAGGCTTTCGGGGCCTCGCAACACAGTCACAATTAGATTTACATGAGATGATCTCCCCCTCTAAAACAAACGTTCGTCCTCGAACGGACGTAGAATCGTACTTGAAGTGCCAAATAGCTGCGGATACCTGCTCTGCATGTCCTCCTCGGACTCCCAAGTCGCCTCATTGACTGGTTGGACCTTTACGACATAAATTCTCTTAGACCTCAACTGGCGGTCCTGCCTATCAATAATAGCAACTGGATCCTTCTTGAAGCCCAACTTCTCATCTAACTGAATAGTGCTGAAATCAATCACGTGAGAGAAATAGGCATGATATCTCTGGAGCATGGATACATGAAATACCAGATGAACTCCTAATAAGGCGGGAGGTAAAGTGAGCTCATAAGAAACCTCCCTGACTCGCCTCAACACCTAGAAAGGGCCTATAAACCTGGGGCTCAGCTTGCCCTTCTTCCCGAATCTCATAACGCCCTTCATCGGCGAAACCTTCAACATAACCTTATCTCCCTCCATGAATGCTACATCACGTGCCCGCTGATTTGCGTAACTCTTCTGTCTGGACTGAGCTGTGTGGAGTCTCTCCTGAATAATCTTCACCCTATCCAAAGCATCTCTCACAAGATCTGTGCCATATAACTTGGCCTCGCCGGGTTCAAACCACCCGATAGGAGAACGACACCGTCGACCATATAAAGCCTCGAATGGAGCCATCTCGATGCTGGACTGATAACTGTTATTGTATGCAAACTCCGCCAAAGGCAAGAACTGGTCCCATTGACCGCCAAAATCAATCACACAAGCCCTAAGCATATCCTCCAAAATCCTCCAAAATGGACACCGGCACACCGTGCAACTGGACTATCTCCCGAACATAAATCTGGGCCAGCCTCTCTGTAGTATAAGTAGTAGCCACAAGAATGAAATGCGCCGATTTGTTCAATCTATCCACAATGACCCAAACCGCGCCAACCTTCCGCAAAGTCCGAGGCAACCCAACCACAAAGTCCATAGTGACGCGCTCCCATTTCCACTCAAGAATGGGCATCTGCTGAAACAGGCCTCCTGGCCTCTGGTGCTCGTACTTGACCTGCTGACAATTGAGACACCTAGCCACATACTGCACTATATCTTTCTTCATCCGCCTGCACTAGTAGTGCTGCTTCAAATCATGGTACATCTTCGTCGCACCCGGATGAACAGAATACCGTGAACTGTGGGCCTCTTCTAAAATTCTCTCCCTCAAGCCATCAATATTAGGAACACATAAACGGCCCTGGAGCCTTAAGACACCATCCTCGCC
>ML287516.1:0-19820 GCA_005239495.1 Nicotiana undulata | reverse complement strand
ATGGGTTTGATTTATTGAGCCATTATTGATATACTTGGGTTGATTATGTCTAGATAATACCGTTCCGGAGTCGAATTCTAAAGGAAAGGCGGTGTTAGAGGGTTGATTGCTCTATTTTGGACCCGAGGTAAGTGTTTGGCCTAACCTTAGCTTGAGAGATTAGATATAGAGTCTTATTTACTATGTGTAATTCATGTCCAACGTATAGGCGGGGTGACGAGTGCCTATATGTTGCGGTCAAACATGCCCGTGAGTCAATTGTGAATAATCATACCGTGTTCTTAATATTCTCTGTACTATGAGCAATTGGTGATTTAGAAGTGATACNGTGATGAATCATACCGTGTTCTTAATATTCTCTGTACTATGAGCAATTGGTGATTTAGAAGTGATACCTTGATGTTGTTTCATGACATGGGGAGTTATTGTGTTATTTGTTTCAGTTGAGGCTTTTACTGTTGAAATTGTATTTCTGATGCGAGGTTGGTTATAGCTGAGTCCCTTGCCGGGACGATAGAATTTTATTGAGTATTTCCATACACTTGAGACTTCTTATTGTTGATTTTCACATTATATTGTTGCTTTTATATTATTTATCGCACGAGGGGACATGCCGTGCTTATTGTTTATTATTTATCACACGAGGGGACAAGCCGTGTTGATCGTTTATTATTTATTGAATGAGGGGACATGACGTGCTGATTGTTTATTATTTATCACACGAGGGGACATGCCGTGTTGATCGTTTATTATTTATAACACGAGGGGACATGCCGTGCTGATTGTTTATTATTTATCACACGAGGGGACATGCCGTGTTGATCGTCTATTATTTATCGCACGAGGGGACATGTCGTGCTGATTGTTTGTTATTTATCACACGAGGGGACATGCCGTGTTGATCGTTGATTATTTATTGCACGAGGGGACATTCCGTGCCGAGTGTTACTATTTATGCACGAGGGGACATTCCGTGCCGAGTGATTGTGAGATTATCCACGAGGGGACATGACGTGCCTTTTGCTATTCATTATCTGTCCTGAGACGTTAAATTCCTACTTTTACCTTTTTACACTTCAGTTATTACCCTGTTCTACTGTGCTAGCATTTTATTTCCCCTTTTACCCCCAGCATGTTCTCCCCGTATCTATTTTACTTGCTTATTTTCGTCGATATTTTCTTGTTATTATATAGAACTGCACAGGTACATATATCGTTGTCGGTCCTAGCCTTGTCATTACTTTGCCAAGGTTAGGCTCGGCACTTACTCAGTACATGGGGTCGGTTGTACTGATGCTACATTTGCAGTTCTTTATGTTGTGCAGACTACGCAGCCGGACCCGGTGGTCACTGACGGTCGGAGCATTCCATCAGTTCATACAAGAGACATCGAGGTAGACCCGCAGACGTTCGTGGGCCTTGGCGTCACCTTCTACCCTTCACTTTCAGCTCTGTCTTATCTTATAGTTCAAAGACAGTCATATGTACTTATTTTCAGACCTTTGTTTTAGTAATCTCTTAGACAGTTCGTGAGTATGTGACACCAGTTCTGGGATTTGTATATGGGTTTTATTTCGAAGTTGCTATATTATTTTTGGTAATTTGTTAACCTTCATATTGTTGACCATCGATGCCTTAGTTATCTTGTTCGTTTTAGTTGTTAAAGAGTTTTATTTAGTTCAAACGTTGGCTTGTCTAGCGGGTTCAACGTTAGACGCAGTCACGACCTGAAGGGTGGGATTTTAGGTCGTGACAAGTTGGTATCAGAGCCGTAGGTTGCTTAGGTCTCACAACTCACGGACAAACTTGGTAGATTCTGAGGGATCGGTACGGAGACGTCTGTATTTATCCCTCAGAGGCTGCTAAGTTAGGAATAACTCCACATTTCTTCATCTCCATCGTGCGAATTTATTCTATCATTGATGATTGAACTTGCTTACTTTTGTCCTCTCACTAATCTCGACAACATGCGAAGCGTCTATGACCGGACTAGAGATGAAGCCCCAATGACAGCTACGATCGAGGGAAGAGACAGAAGCAGAGCGCAGTCTAAAGCTCGAACATCAGCACCTATTGTACAGTCTCAAATGGATCTAGATGCGGAGGTTCTAGCTCAGTCAGTATATGTGGACTAGATCATATTCCGGAAGGATTTATAGCTACTCCATGGTTGCAGGATGCACTAGTCCATTTATTTAGGTTGGACAAGTTACCAAACAAGTTCCACTCCATTTCAGTAGTATATCTTTTGAAGACCCACATGATTTTCTTGACCGCCTCTGTGAGGTATTGCACACCATGGGAATAAGTGTAAACCAACAGGATTGTGATGTCGAAGCGGAATTCATAAATAAGTTTAAGAATCTAAAACAAGGTTATTCCAGCAACAGCTCTTACTGTAACAGAACTAGGACCGTCAACTCCAATTGTAGCAGCGGGAATGTCTTCACCACCGATTCGACAATGAACACTAAATGAAAGAGGCAAGGAGGTAGCGGTTGGAGGAGAAGATAAGGACAGCTTTCTTTCTTCCATTCCACTCTTGCTCCAATCCCAATAGGATAAATACTTCTCCCCCTGTCGATCTGGGAGCAGCCTTGTCTTTTCCTTTGTACTATTTTTAGTTGATAAAGAATAAGCTCTGGAAGCGGATAGGCCGATGGTATATGAGTTGTGGAGTTTAACATCGTGGATTATCAGGTATTGTGACCTATGACTTGTGCCACGTGGGGAGGCCCACTGTCAAGAAATAGATTAAGAGGCCACGTGTCATATCGGTTTTGGTTTGGAATGTATAAGGCCGGGGATTAGCAAGAGATAAAGCTGGGAATTTCGGTACGTCTACCTCCTTAATAACCCTATACCTCAGTACCAGAGGATTTATTCAAACAACTTTAAGTCTACAAAAGTTTACTCGGCGTGGAAGTTACGGCTGTGTCGGGTCATAAGACGGTATCGGAATATGCCATCAGGTTCGATCAGTTAACCCGTCACACTCCTACGTTTGTTCGCATAGCCAGAGGCGAGTCCCCAGGCTCATTAAAGGATTCAAAAATGATTGTAAATTTTGGGCGACTCAGGGCAGGATGATACTTTATGTCGGCTAGTGGTAGAAATTGCCTTAGGCTTGGGAGGGTCATATTGCATCAGAGCACTCAGGCTACGTGGCCCATTGAAGCTACAACTCAACTACATGGCCACTTAGTGAAGAAGGAGCCGGAAGGTTGGAAGTGGAGGTTAACTTCTTAGGAATGGAGACTCAGTCTGTTGTTATATTTTCTATGGTATGGATGAGGTCGTTACATTAAATGGTTTCATTAAAAGAACAGTCTCTAATTACTATAAAGTGGCAATCTTCTGAACTTAATTCGATTATGCTCATCTAATAAAATTCTTCTAATATGCTCCACTCTCGGGTGAGCTTCATAACTCTAAAAATCTACTTATGTGAATACTTGTATTGAGAAATCCTATGGGAATAACTGTGTTCACCATGACGTGTTGAAATTTTGCTTACAAAAATATTTAAATGAAGGAAATGGAATGTTTCGATGGGCCCGATATGCATATTACTTGTGATTCAGGATTGAGGACGAGATCCTCGCGTGTTAACATGATTGGGTATAGTTAGACCAGTCCTCGAGCCGCGGTGGAAGTTATGTAAAGATTAAACCCTTGTAATGGAAAATCTAGTGATTAAATTCTCCCTTGTGAATTAAGCTTGTATCTTTTACTATAATACTGTAGGAAGTCATGCTTGTTAAAAGACTTATGTGTAAAATAGGAGTAATAATAATAATATTAATTAAGAAATAAATAAATAAGCTAATTAATCGTCTGTGCGTAATTTGCTAAATTCGTGCTAGAATTATGGAGCCTTAACTTACAAGGTAGGTGCCCGCCCCGGGTGGAGTTAGATGAGGCACGTTATTTTGGGTAATTATGAGGTCTTTAGGCATCGTATCCCGATATCAGCATTGTGAAAGTATTGGAGGAGGAGTTACATGATTTGTTGGGTAAAGACTTCGTTATGGCCTAGTGTTTCTCCTTGGGGTGCTCCAGAGTTATTTGTTAAGAAGTAAGATAGCTCAAGGAAGATGTGTATTGGCCACCGGTAAAATTGAGCAAGGTTACTATTAAGAATAAGTGTCAAGTGCCGAGGATTGTCGATTTATTTGATCAGCTTCAGGGTGCTACGGTGTTCGCCAAGATTGACTTGAGATCTGGTTATCATCAGCTGAGGATTTGGGATTCTGATGTCGCGAAGATAGCTTTTCGCACTCGTATGGGCACTATAAGATTTGGTGATGTTTTTGGTTGACTAATTCCCCCGCTGCATTCGTGGAGTTGATGAACCGAGTATTCAGGCCTTATTTGGACTCGTTCGTTATCGTTTTCATTGATAATATTTTGATATACTCTCGCAGCCAAGAGGAGCATGAGCAACACCTTAGAGTCATCCTCCGGACTTTGAGGGATATGCAGTTGTATGCAAAGCTTTCTAAGTGTGAGTTCTGGTTGAGTTATGTGGCATTCTTGGGCCACATTGTATCGGCAGAGGGCATTCAGGTGGATCCGAAGAAAGTTTCAGCAGTTAGAGATTGGCCTAGGCCCACTTCAGCCACAGAGATTCGGAGCTTTTTAGGCCTAGCAGGCTATTATCGCCGGTTCGTGGAGGGGTTTTCATCTATAGCAGCCCCTATGACCAAGTTGACGCAGAAGAGTGTTCAATTCAAATGGTCTGAGGAGTGTGAGGCGAGCTTTCAGAAGCTCAAGACAGCATTGACCACAGCGCCAGTGTTTGTATTGCCCACAGGTTCAGTTTCTTATACCGTGTATTGTGATGCTTCGCGGGTTGGGCTTGGTGCAGTGTTGATGCAGGATGGGAAGGGTATAGCCTATGCTTCACGTCAGTTGAAGATTCATGAGAAGAACTATCCAGTCCATGATTTGGAGCTTGCAGCTATTGTTCATGACTTGAAGATTTGGAGGCACTATTTGTATGGGGTACCATGTGAGCTATTCACTGATCACAAGAGTTTGCAATACTTGTTTAAAAAAAAGTAGTTGAATATGAGGCAGAGGAGGTGGGTAGAGTTGCTGAAGGATTATGATATTACTATTCTTTATCACCCGGGAAAGGCCAATGTGGTGGCCGATGCTTTGAGCCGAAAGTCAGTCAGTATGGGTAGCTTGGCCTATTTATCAGTTGGAGAGCGACCTTTGGCTTTGTATATTCAGGCGTTAGCCAATCGATTTGTTAGGTTGGAGGTTTCTGAGGGTGGCAGAGTTTTGGCCCATACCGTCGCTCATTCTTCATTGTATGATCGTATTCGGGCCAGGAAGTTTGATGATCGTCATTTGGGTGCTCTTAGAGATGCGGTTCGGCACGGACGTGCCAAGCAGGTCACAGTCGATGCTTAGGGAGCTTTGAGATTGAAGGGTCGTATATGTGTTCCCGATGTTGATGGCATTCGTGATTTGATATTGCAAGAGGCCCATAGTTTCCGGTATTCCATTCATCCGTGCGCCGCGAAGATGTACCAGGACTTGCGGCAGCATTATTGGTGGCGTAGTATGAAGAAGGATATTGTGGCTTATGTAGCTCGGTGCTTGAATTGTCAGCAGGTTAAGTATGACCACCAGAGACCCGGTGGTTTGATGCAGCAGATTCAACTTCCAGAGTGGAAGTGGGAGCGTATCACGATGGATTTTGTAGTTAGGCTTCCATGAACTCAGAGGATGGTGGATGCAGTGTGGGTTGTTGTGGATAGGCTGACCAAGTCCGCACATTTCATTCCTGTGTCGAATTCATATTCAGTGGAGAAGTTGGAAAAGATCTACATGAGAGAGATTGTCCGATTGCATGGCATGCCCTTATCTATTATATCTGTCACACCCCAAAATCGAGGGACACGACCGGCGCTCAATCGGAGGACCCCAGTCAAGCGGACCTGGAAGTGCCTGTCCTATCCCACACGTTACCCCATGATTTCAATATACATTATTCATGTGAAATAGCCATTTAGACTTAAGCATAAACTTACAACTTGGATTCATTTCTACTTTTTATCATTACCAACATATGATACCAAATACTTACAAAATACATACAACATTTACCAATGTGGATCACGATTCCGAACCGTACGATTACTTACCCAAAATACATATGTACACTACCCACATTGTGTCTACAGAGCCTCTACGAATACTAGGAACTTAACCAATACTTTCCGGTGACAAGGTCCCGGCTATACCTTACAATACACAATAAACTCAATGAAGGTGACATGAACCACACATGGCACCGAGAGGAAGTGGGGCTCACCAATGTAGCTGACGGAATGGAGAGGAGGCACTACTGTCGGTGGGCTGAATTACCTGCTATGGAACAACCTACAATCATCATAAGAATGTAGCGCCCCCGACAAAAGGGACGTCAGTATATTTGAATTGTACTGGTATGTATGGACAAACTTTATCCCAAGTACAATCAACAATGCACAAATAAGTGACGGTTAATAGAACCAACAAGCATTGCATAGAAAATATAAACAACCAACATCAAGAGTCCACAGTACTAGTATGTATGAACAAACTTCATTCCAAGTACAATCAAGAAATACACAGATAAGAGACTGTAATATAACTCACAAACATTGCACGTAGGAAGAAACAACCAAAATCACAAGTTTCACAATCTCTCCTTTTCCTTTTCCAACATTTCCATAATTAAGAGTTTCATCGATTTTCATTTCAATAGTGATAATGATCACATTCCACGTCAACATTTTCAATTCACAATTCAATCACAGAGAATTTCATTATAAGAACACAATTTCAATACAACCCACCATACATATGAGTTCATGTCACAATAAAGAGATACCGAAATAATCACAATTAAAGTTCCATAGGTTCTTATTCCAACACCATCACACACCACCCTTATTACTTCTCAACATTCCACCCTTATTTCTACCTATTGCGGCACGCAACCTGATCCCACCTGATAATCATATTTATTTATTATGTTGCGGTGCGCAACCCGATCCCAACTGACAATCACACTTCAACCTTATTACATCCTGTTGCGGCGTGCAATCCGATCCCACCTTACAATCATATTCCAACCTTATTCCTCCTGTTGCGGCGCGCAACCTGATCCCACCGTACAATCACATTCCATGGCAACAATAACAGTTCACAATTCGATCATAAGGCTTCATATCATCAAGAGTAGAATTTCATAACAACCAAACAATCATGTGTTCACAACGGACTTTATCAACCATTAATTCAACCACATTTAATAACAACAACAATCAACATTTCAATCACAAGGATCCTCATCATCAAGAATATGAATTCATTACAACCGAACAGACACATGAAAGCAAAGGCACAATAATCTCTACCAAGTAGTGAGTCATGTACGGTACTCCATAACCATTTAGATTAGTCAATTCAATTCACTTTTCTTTCCCATTATTCACTACACAGCCCTCAACACTTGGATACATTCAATAATTGAGTTCATTACCATTTTCACAATTAAAGTTCCATAGGTTCTTATTCCAACACCATCACACCTCCACCCTTATTCCTTCTCAACATTCCACCATTATTTCTACCTGTTGCGGCGAGCAACCCAATCCCACCTGACAATCATATTTATTTATTATGTTGCGGCGGGCAACCCGACCCTACCTGACAATCACAACTCAGCCTTATTAGGTCCTGTTGCGGCGTGCAACCCGATCCCACCTTACAATCATATTCCACCCTTATTCCTCCTGTTGCGACGCGCAACCCGATCCCACCGTACAATCACATTCCATGGCAACAATAAAAGTTCACAATTCGATCATAAGGCTTCATATCATCAAGAGTAGAATTTCATAACAACCAAACAATCATGTGTTCACAACGGCCTTTATCACNNCATGTACGGTACTCCATAACCATTTAGATTAGTCAATTCAATTCACTTTTCTTTCCCATCATTCACTATTTTTCACTCATTTAGTACCACTTCCCTTCACATTGATAAGTTCAAGCATATAACGAGCATCAACATATAGTTCCATTAGATAAATCCATATTTCCTTTCCATTATTTACTTCACATCATTTAACACTTAGATACATTCAACTATTGGATTTGTTATCATTTTTTTCGCTTGATAGAACATCCTTTCATACCGAGGTATTCAACAGTTAACGAGCTTTGCACATGATAGAGTAAGCACAAGGAATCTCTGTTTTCACAATCTCGTATAGCATGGTGGTATGGCAATCAACTAGCACAACCAGAGAATAGAATCTTACGTCTCGACACATTATAATAATCAATTCACATATTCTCAAACAAAGTACACATACCATATGCTCGGACACCAACAAGAGGATTCTACAAAGGTTAAAGTTAGCCATACATACCTCAAAGAGATTTTCCTTAAGTTTATACAATACACCAACACCTCTAGCCATAACAATCTATAAGGAGATAGCGGAAACCAATTAATAATTAGGAAGATTACCCATGGTGTAACTCTCTTAGGAATTTCATCAAACACCTAACATGTGAAGTAGACTACAAGGTTTAGAAATGATAATTCCTTCTTCCCTCAACCAATTTTAACATGAACCACCCAAATTAATTCTTTAACATCACATAATACAACTTAGTCCCACATACATGGCCTATTTATAACTCCCACCACATATTTGAACCCTTAACCTCTTGCATGGAATTTTTGGAAGTAGAACTTACCCGGATGGAAGATAATCTATGGTTATCTTTCTTGATTCTTGAAGACTTGAGCAAGATTTGGATGATTATGAAGTTAGGCCCCTTTTTTCTCTCTCTATATGCTCTCATTTCTCTCTAAAATCAGTAGAAAATGACCCCAAATGAAACCATTAAACCTATTTATGAAAATGGGGTCGGGTTATAAAAATAGGAAAAATAAGCTTCCGTAACAGGGTCTGCGATCGCAGAATGGACCGCAGAACCAAATGCGAGCCGCAGAGTGAATCAGAGAATCGCTGCCCAAAAATGGGCTACACTGGCTCAGTAAGCGACCAGATTTGCGATCGCAAATAAAAAATGAGGACCGCATTTTGATTTTGCGATTGCAGATTCGACACAGGATCGCATTGTTTTCCTAGCTTTTGGTAATTTTACCATAATTTTGTGTAGGAATGTCCAAATGACAAACGGTTTGAAGGGTTGGAAACTAGACTCGAAGACCTTTCATTTGATAGGTTATTCATTACATAATACTTTATACATAATTATATATGCGCCTTCAAAGCGTGTACTAGTTCAAATACCTTTGGAATTTTAGCCTATTATGGAATTCTCCCATTTGGCCTAGCCTTAGGCTTCCCCTTGGACCTAAAATTACTTATTATATAACTCACACACTTATCCACCACATCCAATTCATTTATATTATAATTAAAGCACATACAATATTACAATTAGTCTACCTGGCACCCCGAATCCTATATTGCTTAGATTTTTTTTTTCGGGGCCTTACATTCTCCCCTGCTTAGGATCATTCGTCCTCGAATGAGAGGTAGAGCCTGACCCAAATACCTAACATAACATATTTCTTTTATATCCTACCTCAAGCCTCTAAATGTTGACTAACTCCCAAATTTTTCAGTAATTTCAGCAGCATCTCATTTGTAACTAGGCCTATCTAGCTGTTAGAGAATCACCCAAAACCATCCTAAAAACTCATCAATAACTCGACAAAGCATCACAATGTATATACCCATAACACTAATTCTCAGCATCACAAGAACTACATTATCATAATGACACCTGAACATGGACTGCACCTTTTCAGATCATAACACCTATAAGGCACCTTTCAAGTCAAAACTAATTGATATACAACCAAGCGAAAACATTTTCCTTCCACGACACTTTCGGCCTTCAAGGTGGATTTATCGACTTACAAGCTTTGCCATAACACATTCACGGAAATAATATCAACTCCCAAACATACATAACAAGGATGACAGATAGACACCTCGCATGAGTTAACTATTCATTAACTTTACCTTTAATGATTTCCACTGTACCATTTACATTCCACATGACATTACAATTCATGGTAACAACAACAGCCCACAATTCCATCACATGGCATCATACCATCAAGAATATCATTTCATAGTAACCAAACAATCATGTGTTCATAATAGTCCCTACCAGCCATTAATGTAATCACAAAGGTGTTCATCAACAAGAATATAATTTCATTTCAATCAACAATCCATATGAAGTCAAGCCACGATGATTCTTGCCAATAATGCATCATATAGGATATTACCATGATCATATAGTTCAATCAAATCAATTCACACCCTTCTTTTATCACTACCTTCTTAGACATAAACATATGAAAACACAAAGTACATGAGGAACAGTTACGGGGAACATCATACTCCTAGTGCAACCTAATGGGGAAAATGCTCGTATGTACCCTTCATTATCAATTCACATAACATCTATAGGGGAAAATTTTGAGAATAACCGGTTTACCCTCTTGAATTCTAAATCTCTATGCGAACACCCAAACTAAACTCGTGGTGACCTTCATGATTACTCTAAGATGTGCCATAATAAATTGACCATAAAATTACCTACTGAATATATGAGATCACGGGGTGACTTTGACTTTGACACATTTGAACTTTCAATACCAAAATACGCCAAATACAGTGAGGACCAACGGAGTTCAAGATTGGGTTGGAATTATTCCAGAATCCATTAATGTGCTGAGAAGAGTATTTTATGAGTTTATATGCTAAGAGACATGATGGCCAATATTAACGATGCCGACATGGTTTAATCCAGGTGATTACATCAATTATCAGATAAGTGAAGCATAGTGGTAACTATTATTCTTAAATAAGGTGGATACCATGTATGTGAACTTGAGACTTTAAAGAACTGATCAAGAGGGATACGCCAATTGTGTCCCTGAGTATAAGTTAAGTAGTTGAGCTCATATGGTAAGACTCCTGCAACATGGGTGTGATTGAGGCCGCAAATGAAAGACGTGGAATTTTATTTCACTCCTAACAATAAGCGACACAAGGACTCTATGCCACAAGCGCATGAGGATGAAAAAGAAGTCATCTACTTATGAGACTATCATAATTCGAACAATCAAACCCTTCATAAGGCGGTGGAATGCCAGAGTTAGCAAAAATTCCCCATACATGATCATGACGTTGTCAATACTCCTAGAAGTCGAGTGAGTAGAAAGTCACATAACCTCATCAAATCCGACCCATTTAAGACTTTTGAAAAGGGGACACACTTTGATTCGAAATCATGGCAATTTAAGCTTGAACTTTAAAGAAAATCTTTACTTTTGGAACCCATGAGACATGCCCTCGTAGCCCTAGAAAATCATCAACAATGGTGAGAAAGTACTCAAAATCATTACGAGCTAGTGCAGAATAAGGCCTCGAAGTGACCATATGAAAAATTACGAATGGGTGAGAANGCTTAGGAGGAAATCTCACAAGGAGTGCGAGCAATATCTTTTTATCATAACAAAAGGAACATACCCCAACCCTCGATGCCATAAGGTATAAAATTAGGTTCACAAGGAGAGTTACCAGATAAAAATAGATAGCAAGGCAGCACAACTAAGAACACCATTTGGAATCAACAAGCTTAAACAGAGTTGAAAACATTTAGAAGTCTGTAGTAAAGGGAAATTTGCCCACTCCCAGGGCGCTTGTAGAGTACATAAAAGTGAGGTTAATTAAATCAGATCATACTGTTGGATAACTAGTTGATAAATTGAGATAATATCGCATTGAAGATTACGGGTAAACAACACATGATGCAAGACAAATGAAAAGAAAGTGAGAGAGCTTATAGAAGTGACCTTTACATTGTAACCACTAGGAAAGGTGATAATATAAGGGATTACGAGGACCTTTACGTTTTTGAAAGAAGATCTCCGCATATAGTCACATGATGTATAGCCCCAAAATTTAAAAAAACCACTTATGGCTAGCGACTCTACTTCACAATGAAGCTTCACAACACCCTTCTACAAAACCCTTGATGAACTTGAAGTGAAGTGGGAACCCGCATAATTTGTGGCATTTATTAATCCCTTGACCATATATCTAGAAATATTTTAAAACTAGAGCTGCTCTTTCTGGTTCAGAGTTCAACCTTCAAGAATAAGATGAGCAACAAGAATAAGTAGCACAATCCAGCTACATGGAGGCTCGACAGACCCTAGCTTCGATGGAGATTTAATAATGTTTAAGAGCAATTGAGCAGACCAAATTCAGAAAATAACCTGTCGGAAAAGAGGGAGATTTTCGCCAAGGAAATAAAAATTTAGCCGATTCCGACCATTAGGCCAAAAATGGAAGCCTCAACAAAGATAGAGCGAGGGAACTACCATACTAGAGATGATGATGAAACAAGGCAAGATCTTCACCTATATCAATATTCAGATCGAAGAAGAAACCCGAGGAAAAAGGGTCAAGAAAATATATATTTTTATTTTGTGCGAACATATGATAATGGTTCATCCCTTCATTCGATGAGAAATTTTTCGGGTATAGCCGCTTGTTAGAGTTTAGAAAGGCGTGTTGGAAATGGTAATTCTATAGCTACGNTCTTCTAACAAGCCCTTGGGCAGTCCCTTCGGACTCAATGGTGGGATCATTCCCTCCTCATGGCTTCAAACACACGGATTATGGTATCATGATTACTCGATTTCAGAGTAAGGCTTGGAGAGAAAACTAACTCCCTAACTTGAGCTCTATCGCATGATTGGAGTATCAAAGAAGGGTGAAATTCCTAAATGTCCATGTAGCCCCCTAATTATAGATGTGGTCGACAACACACCGATAAGAAGGGCTCTACTAGACACGGCTGCGAGACATCCTAGGACGTTTTTAAAACCTTAGGCTTTAATACCAAGTTTGTCACGCCCCAAAATCGAGGGACACGACCGGCACTCAACCGGAGTACCCCAGTCAAGCGGACCTGGAAGTGCCTTTCCTATCCCATGCGTTACCCCGTGATTTCAATATACATTATTCATCTGAAATATCCATTTAGAGTTAAGCATAAACTTACAACTTGGATTAATTTCTACTTTTTATCATTACCAACATAAGATACCAAATACTTACAAAATACATAAAACATTTACCAACGTGGATCACGATTCCGAACCGTACCATTACTTACCCAAAATACATATGTACACTACCCACATTGTGTCTACGGAGCCACTACGAATACTAGGAACTTAACCAATACTTGCCGGTGACAAGGCCCCGGCTATACCTTAATATACACAATAAACTCAATGAAGGTGACATGAACCACACGTGGCCCCGAGAGGAAGTGGGGCTCACCAATGCAGCTAACGGAATGGAGATGAGGCACTACTGTTGGTGGGCTGAATTACCTGCTATGGAACAACCTACAATCATCATATGAATGTAGCACCCCCGACAAAAGGGACGTCAGTACATTTGAATTGTACTGGTATGTATGGACAAACTTTATCCCAAGTACAATCAACAATGCACAGATAAGAGACGGTTAATAGAACCCACAAGCATTGCACAAAAAATTGAAACAACCAACATCAAGAGTCCACAGTACTAGTATGTATGAACAAACTTCATCCCAAGTACAATCAAGCAATACACAGCTAAGAGACTGTAATAGAACTCACAAACATTGCACGTAGAAAGAAACAACCAAAATCACAGGTTTCACAATCTCTCCTTTTCCCTTTCCAACATTTCCATATTCAAGAGTTTCATCTATTTTCATTTCAATAGTGATAAGGATCACATTCCACGTCAACATTTTCAATTCACAATTCAATCACAGAGAATTTCATTATAAGAACACAATTTCAATACAACCCACCATACATATGAGTTCATGTCACGACAAAGAGATACCTAAATAATCACAATTAAAGTTCCATAGGTTCTTATTCCAACACCATCACACCTCCACCCTTATTCTTTCTCAACATTCCACCATTATTTCTACCTGTTGCGGCGCGCAACCCAATCCCACCTGCCAATCATATTTATTTATTATGTTGCGGCGGGCAACCCAATCCCACCTGACAATCATATTTATTTATTATGTTGCGGCGGGTAACCCGACCCTACCTGACAATCACAACTCAGCCTTATTAGGTCCTGTTGCGGCGTGCAACCCAATCCCACCTTACAATCATATTCCACCCTTATTCCTCCTGTTGCGACGCGCAACCCGATCCCACCGTACAATCACATTCCATGGCAACAATAACAGTTCACAATTCGATCATAAGGCTTCATATCATCAAGAGTAGAATTTCATAACAACCAAACAATCATGTGTTCACAACGGCCTTTATCACCCATTAATTCAACCACATTTAATAACAACAACAATCAACATTTCAATCACAAGGATCTTCATCATCAAGAATATGAATTCATTACAACCGAACAGACAGATGAAAGCAAAGGCACAATAATCTCTACCAAGTAGTGAGTCATGTACGGTACTCCATAACCATTTAGATTAGTCAATTCAATTCACTTTTCTTTCCCATCATTCACTATTTTTCACTCATTTAGTACCACTTCCCTTCACATTGATAAGTTCAAGCATATAACGAGCATCAACATATAGTTCCATTAGATAAATCCATATTTCCTTTCCATTATTTGCTTCACATCATTTAACACTTAGATACATTCAACTATTGGATTTGTTATCATTTTTTTCATTTGATAGAACATCCTTTCATACCGAGGTATTCAACAGTTAACGAGCTTTGCACATGATAGAGTAAGCACAAGGAATCTCTGTTTTCACAATCTCGTATAGCATGGTGGTATGGAAATCAACTAGGACAACCATAGAATAGAATCTTACGTCTCGACACATTATAATAATCAATTCACATATTCTCAAACAAAGTACACATACCGTATGCTCGGACACCAACAAGAGGATTCTACAAAGGTTAAAGTTAGCCATACATACCTCAAAGAGCTTTTCCTTAAGTTTATACAATACACCAACACCTCTAGCTATAACAATCTATAAGGAGATAGCGGAAACCAATTAATAATTAGGAAGATTACCCATGGTGTAACTCTCTTAGGAATTTCATCAAACACCTAACATGTGAAGTAGACTACACGGTTTAGAAATGGTAATTCCTTCTTCCCTCAACCAATTTTAACATGAACCACCCAAATTAATTCTTTAACATCACATAATACAACTTAGTCCCACATACATGGCCTATTTATAACTCCCACCACATATTTGAACTCTTAACCTCTTGCATGGAATTTTTGGAAGTAGAACTTACCCGGATGGAAGATAATCTATGGTTATCTTTCTTTATTCTTGAAGACTTGAGCAAGATTTGGATGATTATGAAGTTAGGCCCCTTTTTTCTCTCTCTATATGCTCTCATTTCTCTGTAAAATCAGTAGAAAATGACCCCAAATGAAACCATTAAACCTATTTATGAAAATGGGGTCGGGTTATAAAAATAGGAAAAATAAGCTTCCGTAACAGGGTCTGCGATCGCAGAATGGACCGCAGAACCAACATGCGAGCCACAGAGTGAATCGCAGAATCGCTGCCCAAAAATGGGCTACACTGGCTCAGTATGCGACCAGATTTGCGATCGCAAATCAAAAATGAGGACCGCATTTTGATTCTGCGATCGCAGATTCGACACAGGATCGCATTTTTTTCCTAGCTTTTGGTAATTTTACCATAATTTTGTGTAGGAATGTCCAAATGACAAACGGTTTGAAGAGTTGGAAACTAGACTCGAAGACCTTTAATTGGATAGGTTATTCATCACATAATACTTTATACATAATTATATATGCTCCTTCAAAGTGTGTACTAGTGCAAATACTTTTGGAATTTTAGCCTACTATGGAATTCTCCCATTTGGCCTAGCCTTAGGCTTCCCCTTGGACCTCACATTACTTATTATATGACTCATACACTTATCCACCACATCCAATTCATTTATATTATAATTAAAGCACATACAATATTACAATTAGTCTACCTGGCACCCCGAATCCTATATTGCTTAGCAAAAAATTTTCGGGGCCTTACAATATCAGACCGAGGTATCCAGTTTACCTTCCATTTCTGGAGAGTATTTTAGCGAGAGTCGGGCTCACAGATTGAGTTGAGCACATTATTTCATCCTCCGACGGACAGACAGTCTGAGCGTACTATTCAAATTTTGGAGGATATGTTGCGAGCTTGTGTCATTGGCTTTGGTGGTTCATGGGATCAGTTCTTGCCTTTAGCAGAGTTTGCCTACAACAACAGTTACCAGTCGAGCATTCAGATGGCTCCGCATGAGGCATTTTATAATAGGCGATGTCGGTCTCCAGTCGGATGGTTTGAGCCCGGAGAGGCTAGGTTATTGGGTTCTGAGTTAGTCAAGGATGCCTTGGATAAGGTGAAGATTATTCAGGATAGGCTTTGTACAGCTCAGTTCAGGCAAAAGAGTTATGCAGATCGTAGAGTTCGAGAGTTGGCTTTCATGGTAGGAGACCAGGTGTTCCTTCGAGTGTCGCCTATGAAGGGCATGATGAGATTCGTAAAGAAGGGCAAGTTGAGCCCTAAGTACATTGGTCCATTTGATAATTTTGGATAACGTAGGAGAGGTGGCCTACAGACTTGCCTTGCCACCGCATTTATCAGTCGTGCATCTAGTGTTTCATGTATCTTTGCTTCGGAGGTACATTGCAGACCCTTCTCATATTCTTGACTTCAGCGGTGTCCATTTGGACAAGGATCTGACTTATGAGGAGGAGCCGCTAGCTATATTAGATAGGCAGGTTCGTCAGTTGAGGTTGAAGAGTTATCTTTCGGTTCGTGTTCAGTACAGAGGTCAACCTGCCGAGGCAGCTACTTGGGAGTCCGAGTCCGATATGAGGAGTCGTTATCCCCATCTTTTCTCAAACTCAGGTACTTTTCTATGTCCGTTCGAGGACGAACGATTGTTTTAGAGGTGGAGATTGTGATGACCCAAAAGGTCATCCTAAGTAATTTTAGTATATTTGTGTTCCGAGGCTCCGAAAGCCTCCGTTGATCTCACCTCAATATGCGTGCGCAGCCCGGGCGTGTAGTCGGGAAGCTTCTATGTGAAAATCTGATAAAAATGGAGTTCTTATAGTAAATAATTAAATAAAGTTGACTTTGGTCAACATTTTTGGTAAACAGACCCGGACCCGTGATTTAACGGTCCCGGAGGGTCCGTAGGAAAATATAGGAATTGGGCGTATGCCCGGAATCGAATTCCGAGGTCCCAAGCCCGAGAAATGAATTTTTGAAGGAAATTGTTTTCTGAAAATAATAAAAGCTTTTGAAAATGAATAATTATGTGAAAACCGTGTTACCGGTCCCGTATTATGATTTCGGAGCACGGAACAGGTTTAATATATGTTATTTGACTCATCTGTGAAATTTGGTGTAAAACGGACTTGAAATGTTGTCTTTCGGGTCAAAATTGGAAAAGTTAAGCTTTATGAAGTTTTAAGAAATTTCTATGAGTTTTGAGGTTTAATTCCTTGTTTTGATGTTATTTTGATGATTTAATAGATTGAACAAGTCCCTATGATGTTTTGGGAGTCATGTGTGGTTTTGGTTTTGAGACCCGAGGGCTCGGGTGAGTTTCGGGTAGCTAACGGGGTGTAAAAGTCATGAAAAATCTGGTGTTTAAATGATTTTCTGGTGTCTGTCAATTTGTTCAGTGCGATCGCATTAGTAGCTCTACGATCGCATAGAGTAAGGCTGGGAGGGGGTCATTGATGTTCTCTGCGATCGCAATGTATATTCCCCGATCGCATAGGGTACTGGGTGGTCCAGGGGTCTGGGGTGATTTGGTCAGTGCGGTCGCGTGTGGGGTGCTGCGATCGCATAGGGTACTGGGTGGTCCAGGGGTCTGGGGTGATTTGGTCAGTGCGGTCGCGTGTGGGGTGCTGCGATCGCATAGGGTCGGGGCCGTAGGTTCTGCGATCGCGTAGACTTTCTGCGATCGCGTAGGGTTATCACCAGGTCCTCTTCTGCGATCGCAAATGTTCTTCTGCTATCGCAGAGCACAAATTCGTTCAGTCATTTTAAAATACAAAAAACAGAACCTTATATGGGAATTTCTAAATTTCAGTCTTATCCTCCATCCTCAACCCCCATTGACGAGCCTTAAACCAATTCTCCCTCCATAGCCTCTTAGGTAAGCTTCCTAACATCGATTTCTCCCATTTTACTTCCATAATCACTAGAAATCTAGGCCTCAAATCATAAAATCAAGTAGAAATTAAGGGTTTTGGGTAGAATTAGGGCTTATGGGATTTTGGGTAATTCAACCTCAATTTGGGGTCGAATCTTGAAACAAATAATATATTTAAACTCGTGGGGTTATAGGTAATCGGGTTTTGGTCTGAGCCTCGTGTTTGGACCAAGTGGACCCGGGGTCGAATTTTGGTATTTTAGGAAGAATGCTTAGAAATTAGTAATTAGGCTATGGGTTTTGATTTATTGAGCCATTATTGATATACTTGGGTTGATTATGTCTAGATAATACCGTTCCGGAGTTGAATTCTAAAGGAAAGGCGTTGTTAGAGGGTTGCTTGCTCTATTTTAGACCCGAGGTAAGTGTTTGGCCTAACCTTAGCTTGAGGGGTTAGATATAGAGTCTTATTTACTATGTGTAATTCATGTCCAACGTATAGGCGGGGTAACGAGTGCCTATATGTTGCGGTCAAGCATGCCCGTGAGTCAATATTGAATAATCATACCGTGTTCTTAATATTCTCCATACTATGAGCAATTGGTGATTTAGAAGTGATACCTTGATGTTGTTTCATGACATGGGGAGTATTGTGTTATTTGTTTCGCTTTTACTGTTGAAATTGTATTTCTGATGCGAGGTTGGTTATAGCTGAGTCCCTTGCCGGGACGATAGAATTTTATTGAGTATTTCCATACACTTGAGACTTCTTATTGTTGATTTTCACATTATATTGTTGCTTTTATATTATTTATCGCACGAGGGGACATGCCGTGCTTATTGTTTATTATTTATCACACGAGGGGACATGCCGTGCTGATCGTTTATTATTTATTGAACGAGGGGACATGACGTGTTGATTGTTTATTATTTATCACACGAGGGGACATGCCGTGTTGATCGTTTATTATTTATCGCACGAGGGGACATGCCGTGCTGATTGTTTATTATTTATCACACGAGGAGACATGCCGTGTTGATCGTCTATTATTTATCGCACGAGGGGACATGTCGTGCTGATTGTTTGTTATTTATCATACGAGGGGACATGCCGTGTTGATCGTTGATTATTTATTGCACGAGGGGACATTCCGTGCCGAGTGTTACTATTTATGCACGAGGTGACATTCTGTGCCGAGTGATTTTGAGATTATCCACGAGGGGACATGCCGTGCCTTTTGCTGTTCATTATCTGTCCTGAGACGTTAAATTCCTGCTTTTTACCTTTTTACACTTCAGTTATTACCCTGTTCTACTGTGCTAGCATTTTGTTTCCCCTTTTACCCCCAACATGTTCTCCCCGTATATGTCTTACTTGCTTATTTCCGTCTATATTTTCCTATTATTATATAAAATTGCACTGGTACATATATTGTTGTCGGTCCTTGTCACGACCTGAAATCCCACCTTCGGGCCATGACTGCGTCTAACGTTGAACCCGCTAGAC
>ML287515.1:0-27920 GCA_005239495.1 Nicotiana undulata | reverse complement strand
TCTGTGTGTGTGATGAATAATTTGCAATATTGGCTAGTACTAGCTAGCTGCGTGTGAAATAAAGAGTGTTGTGTTTGAAGAATATATATAAGATATTGTGAATTTTGCAAGTGTGAACTTTACCTATTACAAAGACGATATATTTATCAGTGTGCTATATTCCTATTCTTTTTCAGCCATTTTTTTTTTTTGGGTTTATATAGTAGTTATATAATCGGTTCCTACTGCAGTATTGATTAATAAAAATGCATATGAAACTAGCTCAAATAAGAGCTGAAATTAAACCTGAAAATTTTCAAGAATTAATGTTTGCTCAAGCGCTAGGCGTCAGTGGTGGATTAGGCATATATAAAGGATGATGTCGTTGCAGAATTGTCATGTATTCCTCTGACAGGGCTGAAAATTTTCTTTTACATATAAGGCAAAATTCATTTTGTGCTTCAATATATTATATTTTGAATCGTCTTGCCACATCCAAAAGTGTAGCTCAGTGGTTCCTCTTAATTTTTTAACTATTTTTCTTTTAACCCCCTTAGCGGGAATCCCGCCTCCAACATTGCCACGTCCATGGCTCTTCCCACTTCTCCCACCTTTAACTCGTCAAATCTTGTCATTTCAAATTTTACCGAGAGTATGGATGAACGGCAATTTCAAATCCTTTGTAAGGTTATTAGTTCAACTCCCACTGGCAATAGTCCATTTTATTTTTTTAACTATTTTCTTTTTTGAACCCCTAGCGGAAATCCTGCCTCCGACTGCCACGTCCATGGCTCTTCCCGCCTCTCCCACCTTTAACTCGTCAAATCTTGTCATTTCAAATTTTACCGAGAGTATGGATGAATGACAATTCCAAATCATTTGTAAGGTTATTGGTTCAACTCCCACTGGCAATAGTCCCTTTTATTCTTTTAACTATTTTCTTTTTTGAACCCCTAGTGGGAATCCTGTCTCCGACATTGCCATGTCCATGGCCCTTCCCACTCTCCCACCTTTAACTCGTCCAAATTCTGTCATTTCAAATTTTACTGAGTATGGATGAATTAATGCTCAATTCCAAATCCTTTCCGATACCAGCCAAGGAGAATCTCGAATTTGGATTCCAAATTAATGCTATAACATCACATAAAAATATAAATATAGATTCACATTTTAGAATAACCTGCGCATGGTCGCAAGAACTATCAAAAGAATTAAAGATTAATGAAAATTATAAATAGTATGCCACGTCGCACACGATAAATGCAGATTTAGTGGTTATAGTGAAGCAAGATAAGATTGCCGAGACATTATTTTGGCTGTAACATAACAGAACTGGTGCAAACTGCGAAGAACAGGATTTATCAGTCCCTAAGAAATAATTAGAACGAAGAAGCAACTAAGCGATATTTATCTAAACTTGTAGGCTTAGCCTCAATGCAAAACCTCTTGGTAACTTTTCACCTTAATATTTTTTGTCTGGTGTTATTTGACCAGTGAAGAAGTTAATCACAAATACAATAAATCAAGTAACTTGTTTCTTACTCCCTCCGGTCCACAATAAGTGACCAATTTGCTTTTGGCACGTCCATTAAGAAAATAATAAATTTCATAAAAAAAATACCTAGTATGACTAAACTACCTTAATTAAATATATAATGTGACGAGTAAGAAAACTTTTTAGGGTGTACATAAGCGTTATTTTGTAAAAACAAATTGAATTCTTTCTTGATTATATAAATGGGCACTTATTTTGTACCAAAATGAAAAAGCAAATTAGTCACTTATTATGGACCGAAGGAAGTATTAGAATGAGACTGTTGAACACAAATGGTTCATTTATATTCAAAGCACAACGAGTATCCACTCTTTTGAAAAAATATTTGTGAATCGATGTCTTTTCTTAAGTGAGCCACATCCCACCAATGACATTGAAGAGTTAACAACAGGGAAGAAAAAGTTCTATATCTTATGCACAACAGGGAAGAAAAAGTTCCCATTGAATTCATCTAGCTTTTCTTATAACAACTAGAGCTGTAGAGCAGCATCAAAAAAGTGAACTGGCTATAATATAAATAACAAAGCAATAGTACCATAAAAGAGTTAACTTTCATGCAAACTGATCACGTGGCAACCTCATGCATCTTTGTACCACAAAGAGGTGAAGCTATAATGGCACATCGTTAAATTATGAGGCTGGAAAATAAAGGGGCAAAAATTCATCTCAATATCAACCAACCAAATGAAGAAGCATCTAATAATGTTGATATATGAAGATTCCATCTGTATATTTGGTTGTTTATTTCTACTATACTTGATCTTAAAGATGTGAATGCTTTACGTTTGGGTATATAAATAGATTTGTATAGAGAATGTCATGTTCTCGCAGTGAATTGTTAGTAAGGAATGTCTTGATTCTACTTATGAATGAATCTTTCATTTTTTGGGGGTCCTTAGATTTGGAATTCCATAAGTGGAACATCAGCTTTACGCAAGGAACACATATTCAGATAGCATAAGCTCAGCAAACACATTAAAATTAATTAAATGTTGCCAGAATATTGTGGGAGAAAACACCCAAAATTCAGGACTGATGTGACCGGTGTTAAATTATGTTAAATTATCACAGCCCAAACTATAACAAGTATATATTATCAGCGATGGTCCAAAAGATCTCACAAATTAATTTATCGTCTAAAAGTGCATGTACTATGTGAAATTGCGTTTTGTCTCAATAACGCTTATCCCTTGTCCTCTTTCTGACGCAGGATCCGCATAAGGTGTTATATGCACCTTTTTTCAAAAACTTGCTAGCTTATAACCTGTTGACCCATNATTGTTCAAGTTAGAGTTAGCTTGAAATCTGTAGAAATTAGCTAGAGGCTAGTTGATACAAAGAGAATTAGAGTTAGTCCTAGGATTACAAAAGAGTTTATTTTGTAAGTCCGTTTGGCTCATAGTTTTTAGTGAAGAGTTTGAGCAAATCCTACTGAGGAGTAGGTCGTGTTTTTTCACCTTTTGAGCCAGGTGTTTTCCACGTAAAAATCTCTGTGTTTTTACTTTACTGCTTTTATTATTCCGCAAACAGCAGTAGTTGGAACATCAAGAAGAACCAGGTTCTTCCAGTTAGACAGCACTCGAAAAAAATTGGGTACTTCACAATTAACTTATATAATTGTGTGGTATTGACGTCTAAAATATCAATTGATATCAGAGCAGGTTATCCTTGAAAAGGCTAACACCTTGGAAAAGATCAAAATGAGTGCACCACCTAGGAACTGGGAAGGTCAATCAACAACAAGGCCACCACTCTTCAATGGACAGTACTACTCTTGGTGGAAGACAGAATAAAGGACCACATGATTGGAGAAAACTTTGAACTCTAGGACATAATCACTGATGGACCTCTAGCTACAATGAAGAAGACAACTGAAGGTTTAGATGTACCAAAGACTAGCGCTGATTGCACTGCTGAAGATCTGAAGAAATGGGAGAAGAATGCTAAGTCCAAGAAGTGGCTAGTTTGTGGATTAGGTCCAGATGAATACAGCAGAATCCAAAGTTTCACCATAGCCAAAGAAATCTGGGATACTCTACAAGTAGCCCATGAAGGAACACCTAAGGTAAAGAGGTCTAGAGGTACTCTACTATACTCTCAGTATGAAAACTTCACTATGAAAGAAGGAGAGACTATCCAAGAGATGTACACAAGGTTCACAACCTTGACTAATGAACTAAAGTCTCTTGGAAGAGTCATTCTTGAAGAGGACAGGGTTGAGAAGATCCTGACAAGGGTCTTGCCAATTTCCTGGGAAAGCAAAATCACTGCTATCCAGGAATCCAAAAATATGGCAACCCTGAGATTGGATGAGCTGATTGGAAACCTCACTGCCTATGAACTCAGAAGGAAGACAATGAATATGGATGGTCCAAAGAAGGAGAGGAGTCTAGCGCTGAGAATCACTAAGGGAGAAGATCCGGAGGAAGATGAGTTGGCCATGATTACCAAAGAATTCAGAAACTTTCTCATGAGGAAGAAGGGCATCTCTAGAGGAGGAAACTACAACAAAGCAAAAGCTCCAGAAAGGCCAACCAACGACGGATGCTACAAGTGTGGTAAGACTGACCATCTCATCAAAAACTGTCCTCAGTGGGAAGTAGAATGGAAAAGGGAGAAATATGAAAGAAGGAACAAGAAGAAGGAACTAGTCCAACCCAAGAAAACCATAACACAGAATATGGTCGCTGCTTGGGGGAAAGGTTCAGATGAGGAATCAGAAGATGGGGAGAATGAAGATCAGGCACTCATGGCAATCGGAGAATCTGATGAAGAACCACAGGTAAGTATTTCCCATCTTAAAAACAAAAGAAAGTTCCTATCTAAGGAAAAACTCTCTGAGTGGCTACTTGATTTCATAGATGATTCTGAGGAAACATCCAAAGAGAATGATCAACTCTCTAACGAATGTGCAATGCTAAAAGAAAAGTGAATAAACCTGGAAATCAGAGTCAGTGAATCTGAAAAGAAAAACACTGTCCTGTTGAACCAGGTTCATCCACTTGAGACTGAGATTCTAGAATTAAAATCTGAAAACTTAAAGCTGAGATTAGGATCTAGTAAAAAGGTTGTTTNCAAGAAAAATTTGATTCATCCATTCTCTCATAAGAAAGGACCCAAACTAGTTTGGGTTCTTAAAACTAACCCCTTATTTTCTTTTGTAGGTACAAGTGAAAGGAAGCAACCAAATTTGGTTCTTGGATAGTGGCTGCTCAAAGCATATGACGGGGAACAAGGAACAGTTCCTTTCACTTGAAAAACTCAAAGGAGGAAATGTCTCCTTTGGAAATGGAAAGAAAGGTGAAATCATAGGGGTTGGAAAAGTAGGTAAGGATGACACACGTTCCATCGAACATGTGTACCTGATAGATGGATTGAAATATAGCCTGATCAGTGTGTCACAATTGTGTGACAGAGGTAACCTTGTTGCTTTCACTTCCAAAAAATGTTTTGTGATTAACTTGCTTACTGACAAGATTGTTTTGCAGGGAAAAAGAATGAATAATATCTATCTCATAGACTTGTCCACAGTGTCTGAAAATGAACTCACTTGCTTAAGTGTTTTGGACAGTGATCCCCTCCTTTGGCACAAATGACTTGGACGTGCAAGTCTAAATCAGCTTAACAAATTAGTCTCTAAGGACTTAGTGGTGGGACTCCCTAACATTAAGTTCAAGGAAGACAAAGTTTGTGAGGCATGTGCAAGGGGGAAGCAGGTAAGATCCTCATTCAAAAGCAAGAAAATGGGCAGTACCACCAGGTCGTTGGAACTGGTTCACGGGATGACCTTTTGGGTCATCACACTTCTATTCGGATTTGATCTCATTTCTTTAGGCCATCGTACCTTATTCCATGACCTCGGAAAACATAATTAATTAGAGATATACGGGATGACCTTTTGGGTCATCACACTTCTATTCGGATTTGATCTCATTTCTTTAGGCCATCGTACCTTATTCCATGACCTCGGAAAACATAATTAATTAGAGATATACGGGATGACCTTTTGGGTCATCACACTTCTATTCGGATTTGATCTCATTTCTTTAGGCCATCGTACCTTATTCCCCATTCTCCTTAAAACTACGACCAACTCGGAAGTATTTACGTTAAAATTATAGTCCCCAATCCTTGCATTTGCATTAATATCTCTGTTACGTTCACCTCGATCTTTTCTGAATCTCGATGTTGACGAACTTGAATCTCTGTTTGTGAATTTGTGATCAGCCCGCACGTTTTCGGATTTGGAAATAAATCTCGCCCCGAAGGTCCCATATAAGGCTCGTACTTGTTCTTACCGGACCTCTTCTCATATTTTAACCGCCTTGAACCTGTTTTTTCATCAACCTTTGATTGAGCTACAATATCTTCTTCGATCAGGTACTCTTGGTAGCAACATTCTTTCACGTTGGAATCTATCTACAAATTCTCGAAGAAATTCTTTATCTCCTTGATTTACTTTAAATATATCCTCCATTCTCTTTTCAACTTTTTGTGCACCCGAGTGTGCTTTTATAAATAGATTTGCAAGCTCAACAAAAGAGTCAATAGAACTTTGAGGTAAAAGAGAGTACCACGTTAATGCTCCCTTGGTGTGTGTTTCCCCAGACATTTTGACCAGCACCTCCTGCTTGGTTAAATCATTGCCTTTTACATTCGTGGTGAATGCAGTAACGTGGTCACGTGGATCAATCGTTCCATCATATTTTGGGGTGTCATGCATTTTGAACTTTCTGGGAATTGGTAATAGAGCTGCGCTTGGTTTCCACGGTCGTTGCGAATACTTATCGATATCAACTCCTTTGATCATAGGTGGTACGCCAGATATTTTCTCAATACAGTCGTTTTGTTCTTTCACTTGGTTTTGCAAGATTAGTATTAAAGTTTGTAAATCAGATTATTAGGCGTACCTAGTCTCCTATCACGTGACTCGTTGGGAGTTCCTCCGCTTTCACAATTAGCCAACCCTGATCGTGGAATTTCAACAGTTGCAATATTGTTTGGTGGAGGTGGAGGTGGAGCTTCTGATAGTCCCCTTACGAAAGCCTGGAGAGCATCATTCACGTACTCAGAAATTAACTACTTCACAGCATCCTTCTCGAAAGTTTGTTCATTTCCATGTTAATCATTGTTATGAGTAGTGGATCTTTTAGGTGATGCTTCTCGTGAAGTGCGTGGGGTTCCTTGAGGTGATGGAACTGGAGTTCTTTTCATCTGCTGGATATTGTCATTGACATTCGACATGACTCAGTTAAGAGAGAGAGAGAGAGAGAGATGTGGAAAGTAAGAGAAGATTATCATATTCCCGGTAACGGGACCAATTTGTTTAACCAAAGAATAAGATTCTTAGTCAAAGCCTATTTTTAAAAGTATTCGGGCTACTGATAACCAAGAAATCTCGTATTTCTCTCAATTGTAAGAAAGGAAGTTAGAATATGAAATTGATAGAAAGCACAAGAAAGTAAATATATTCCAATAATAATCAGAATGTGTCTGTACAAATGACATTTCTTCCCTTTATATAGAAGTCTACAAGTACAACGTCTTTTCCCTTTTATGACTGAATCAATATGAGCATTAATGACATTAATGAAGCGTTATAATTGGTAATCGTAATTGCTCATGAAGGTTCTGTAACATTTGAAATCATCCACGCTCATTAATTGTCGATTCATGAATCTTCCCATTTTACTGTCTTGGTTCATTCCACCGGTGCCTCTTCATATAATTAAAGAGACTCGAGCAACCATATTCTTTCATCTTGTGGGTAATTCACTCGTATCTGTTACGACTCGTGCCTCTTTTAATGCACCCCCTCCAGCTATCACTTTTCTAGTGATCCAGCGTCTTGCCACGTCAGCCACATACTTAATTCCACGTGTAATATTTATTTTCACCAATACACCCCAACTTATTACTTTTTGGCTTAAAAACTATTTATGCTGAAAATCAACTTTTTTTAAGCTAATCCAAACGGACTCTAAATCTAAAGAAAAGATAAAAACAGCCATATATTTTCAAGGTGGCAAACAAGATAGAGACGTGAGTTATTTAGAAAACAAGTAGCAATCTATAATATTTTTCATGTTCTTAAAGGGAAGCAGTAAATTGGAAGGTATTTCTTTTCTTTCGTTTTCCTCAAAGATGAACCAGTACATACCTTACCCCAAGAGAAGGGAAAAAAAAGGAGAAGGGTAGTGCAAAATGTTGATATTATCTAGTACTCTCTTTGTCAAAGTTTATGTGACAGGGGTTTGAAGTACGGTATGAATTTAGTATTGATTCTTCATATTTTTAAAAAAAAGTTTTATATATTTATAGATTACACGATCAGTACTTGTCATACTCCTTTTTTCACCTCACTAACCTTCTTAAAAATAAATAACGATTTTGTAAATCTCAAAAAAGTTTTTCAAATTGAAAGTGACAAAACAATTGTTTAACAGGAATTAACTCAGGGAAGCCACTTGACATTTGATTTCGGTGTACCAGGTCACCATTTAAAAAAAACAACTTTCCTTCAAAACACATTCGACTCTTAAACAAGTTTGCATTAGAGATTCAAGGTAAGAGGGTCCATTTGACTCGAGCAGAAAGTGTTAGGCATTTCCTGAGTCCCGTAAAAATCACGTTTGCGTACATGATCTAGGTGGCTTTAAAGGATATTCGAATTAAGGCAAAAACACACGAAAACGAAATAAACACACAAGAGGCTTGAGGTCGTTCCCACCTAATAAAAATAAAAATAAAAATAAAATTACTTTAAGTTCTATACTATGCTAGGCTAATGCTCCATCGACTATGCCTCGGCCTCCTTTTACATTCACTTCGGGGAATCCCTTGATAAAAATATGTACAAAGTCTACGAGGAATTTCCCCGAGTATATAAACTAAAGGGACCTTTCACCTCGAATACAAAGTTTGTATACCAGAGTGTTAACGGACCTAAGCATACAACTATCTGTTAGAAAATATGATTTTAATATCTCAAAAAGAATGTTCAAAATTATGTCTAGGTACATTGTCAAAATATAATGGGTCTTTATTACACCAATTATTTGTAAAAGATTATATAATAATTAATTCAATCTAAAATAATAAAACTAATTTTGACTACTTATACTTGTGAGGCTTGAAGTTGTCATTGTATAGCCTTAAATTGCTTCAATGTTTTGTTAGGAAAGCCTTTTATTGTTGGATGTAATTTGACCAAAGGTAACTGACAATTTATTCTTAATTGTATTAATGTTTCAAATCGTTTTCAATTTTGAAATGAAAATGTCTGTTTCTTTGTAACAGCCATTTGACTTTGAAAAAGCCATTATGTCTTGGACGTTTCCAATCAGATAGTCTATTTGTTTTGGACTATATATATATTTTGTGTTTTCATCTTCTAAGGTGTGAAAAAAGTTAAAAACTTGTCTTCCCTTTTCTTTTGTGCTGGGTTTTCTTCTCATAAATCTCCGTTGTTTCTGCTCCTAGTTATACTAGAAGAACTTATTGAATCCTGGGGGATACGCCTAATAATATTCATCTCAGTGTGGGCGAAATATACTTAAGGACAGTGTCTTTTACACGCCTCAAGCTAAACCTTTTATTCTCCACAATCATCCAATTTTTCCAACAATCTTAAGGATATTTTCACGTTGTTATTCTGGAGAATAATGATGCTAATGTTGTTGTTGATGCTACTACACTCGCTGCCCCAACTATTTCTGTTGATGTTCCATCACCAATTACCTATGCTAAAACTTTTCTTGATGTTTCAAAAATTGAGATTTTTGGTGGAGATAATTTTAACCGCAAGCAAGTTTTTGCTGACAAAGGAAAAGAGATTGCTACTAGAAGCAAGGACTACAAGCGTCAGAGAAAATCGAACAACAGGTATGACAAAAGAAATGGTTATAAGCCCAAAACTAACAATCAAACCTTCATGAAAAAAGGCAACTGCTTTGTGTGTGGCAAACGTGGCCACTATGTTGCTCAATGCCGGAAAAGGTATGGGAATTACAATCCTGCTAAGGCTAAAGTAAATTTGACTGAAGCCAAAGTGGATGATATAATTATTGCGGTTGTTTCCCAAGTGAACCTTGTGGCCAATGTGAAAGACAGGGTGTTAGATTCGGGTGCCACTAGGCACATATGTACGAACAAAAAAGACTTTGTGTCTTAAACCCAAGTTGAGGAGGGAGAAGAAGTTGACTATCTTGGTGACTCAAGAACTACTCAAGTTCTTGGAAAAGGCAAAGTTCTTCTCAAACTCACATCTGGTAAAACTTTGGCGTTGAATGACGTGTTGCATGTTCCTAGTATCCGAGCCAATTTGGTCTCTGTGGGATTATTAGGAAAAGTGAGGGTGAAGTTTTCTTTTGAATCTGATAAGGTCGTGTTGACCAAGAATAATAATTTTGTTGGCAAGGGTTATTATAATCATGACTTGTTTGTACTCAATGTTATAATTGAAAATGCTAGTACTTCTGCTTACTTGATTGATTCTTTTAATTTATGGCATGCTATATTATGACATGTTAGTTTATCTTATATTAAGAAATGCGTTCTGAAAGTCTTATTTCAAATATTAATTTTTTGAATATTGATAAGTGTAAAGTTTGTGCAGAAGCTAAACAAACTAAGAAACCATGCGCTTCAGTATTTAGAGAATCCGAATTGTTAAGTTTAATACATATTGATTTAGGAGACTTGAAACAAACTATGACTAGAGGAGGAAAAAAAAATATTATGTGACTTTTATAGACGATTTTTCTAGATATACAAAAGTTTATTTGTTAATAAATAAATATGAAGCTTTTGATAAGTTTTTAGTTTATAAATCTAAAGTAGAAAATCAATTGGATATGAAAATCAAAAGAGTTAGATTCGATAGAGGTGGTGATTTTATTTTGTTGAATGATTATCGTGAGAAAGAAAGCATAATTCACGAGATAACTCTGCCATATTCTCCACAATCAATTGGTGTAGCGAAAAGAAAAATTAGGACCTTAAAGGAAATGATGAATAGTATACTTGTTAGTTCTGGTGCTCCTAATAATCTTTGGGGTGAAGCCATGTTATCTGCCTGTCATTTACAAAATAGGATTCCCTATAAGAAAACGGGTAAAACTCCTTATGAGTTATGGAAGGGATATTCACCTAATTTGAAATATTTGAAAGTGTGGTGGTGCCTTGCTAAAGTTATGTTGCCTGATCCTAAGAAAAGAAAAACAGGATCTAAAACATCTGATTGTATGTTTATTGGGTATGCTGAAAGCAGTGCAGCACATGAATTTTTAGTAGTCAAAAGTGATGTACTTGAAAACAATACTATTGTTGAAACAAAAAATGCTGAATTTTTTGAAAATATTTTTTCTTTAAAATTTGAGAATATTTTTTATGCTCCTATTATTACAAGTGATAATAATTCACATGCTCCAATTATTCAAAATGATTCTGAAAGTGAGGATTTAGGAAGAAGCAAAAGACCAAGGAAAGAAAAATCTTTTGGTAATAATTTTTATACTTATCTTGTGGATAATGATCCTTAACATATTCTGAAGTTATTTTTTCTTATGATGCCTTATTTTGGAAAGAAGCTATTGATGTAGAATTAAATTTAATTTTACAAAATAAAACTTGGATTTTAGTTGATTTACCTCGTGAGCTAGACCCATTGGTTGTAAATGGATTTTTAAGAAGAAACTCAATCCGGATGATTCCATTGATAAATACAAAGCTAGACTTGTTGCAAAAGGTTTTACCCAAAAGCAAAATATTAATTATTTTGACACTTATGCTCCTGTAACTAGAATTTCCTGGATTTGTGTTTTACTTGCCTTGGCTTCTATTTATAAACTTTTTATTCACCAAATGGATGTTAAAACTGCATTTTTAAATGGTAATTTGGAAGAGAAAATTTACATGGAGCAACCTGAGGGTTGTATAGTGTCTGATCAAGAAAATAAAGTATGTAAATTGCTAAAATCTTTGTATGGTCTAAAGCAAGCGCCTAAACAATGGCATGAACTTTTTTTTATCAAATATTGAGTAATGATGGGTTTTCATCAATTGAAGTAGATAAATGTGTTTATACAAAATGTGTAGATGGTACATGTGTTATTATTTGCCTTTATATGGATGACATACTTATTTTTGGTTCTAGCCTTGATTTGGTACATAAAACCAAAGTTTTCTTGTCTTCTAATTTTGAGATGAAAGATATGGGAGAAGCTAGTGTTATTTTATGCATGAAAATTATAAGAGACGGCAATAGTTTGATGTTGACTCAAGAACACTATGTTGAAAGAATTCTTACAAAATTTGATAATTTTGATGTGGTACCTGTAAGCACTCCTTATGATGCTAGTAGTCAATTAAAAAAGAATAAGGGAGATGCTATAGATCAAAATAAATGTGCTCAAGTTATTGGTAGTCTAATGCATTTGATGACTTTTACTAGACATGATATTGCATATGTTGTGTGTAGATTGAGTAAATATACTCAAAACCCGAGTCATGATCATTGAAATGCATTAGTAAGAGTAATGAAATATTTGAAAGGTATCATGAACTATGATATTAAATATGGTGGATTTCCCACTGTACTAGAAGGATACAATGATGCTAACTGGATCTCTGATTTAGATGAGACAAAATCCACTAGTGGTTATGTGTTCACCATCGGTGGGGGTGTTGTTGCATGGAAATCAGCTAAACAAACAATAATAGCTAGATCTACCATGGAATCTAAGTTTGTGGCATTGGAATTGGCTTCCAATGAGGCCGAGTGGTTAAAGAACCTTTTGGCAAGTATTCTACTAGGAATAAAACCAACACCTTCTGTGTCGATGCATTGTGATTGCCAAGCTGCAATAGCCATTGCTAAGAATAAATCCTTTAATGAGAGGAGTAGACATATCCGATTGAGACATAATGTGATAAAGCAACTGCTGAGATATGGAGTTATTTCCATAGATTATGTGAAGTCAGAAGTGAATTTGGCCGATCCTCTGACTACACCTTTGAGAAGTAAATTAATATCTAAAACATCGAGGGGAATGAGACTTTTGCCAGTTTGAGTTATATCAACAATGACGGTAACCCAACCTATGTGATTGGAGATCCCATAAAGTAGGTTCATATGGGTAATAACAAGTCATTAGTTAATCAAATGTGCACTATTAAATAATATCCCTTCTTATGGTATGTGTGTGTATATAGTGCAAGACTGCAGGAATTAGAGACTGAGTTATTAAACTCTTAATCTAATAATCCATAGACTTTTATAGGTGGTGTATTGTGCTGCAGAATACACTTGATGGATGGACCTATATGAGCGTAGAGTGGGGCCGCTCCTATGAAATTTATGGCAAAAAATTTCTAGAGCACTCATGAAAACCAGGCGCGCGCATGACCTATTAGTGCAAAACCGCGACAAATAACAAAGTGTGTGCGGGTATAATGTGATATATAAAACATTAAACTTACAAAAGAATTCTTGGTTCATAGAAGTTTTAAACCTCACCAATTGTTCTATAAGTTTAATCTTATTTTATCTAGGTATGGTTCATAGTCCAAGAGATACCGGATTCGACGCATTATGGTCATTTGTGAAACCCAGTAAATTATTTTATTATTATTATTTTTAATATTATTTTTTATCTATGTGGGAGATTATTAGAAAATATTATTTTAATATCTCAAAAAGAATGTTCAAAATCATGTCTAGGTACATTTTCAAAATATAATGGATCTTTATTACACCAATTATTTGTAACAGATTATATAATTTTTAATTCAATTTGAAAATAATAAAACTAATTTAACTACTTATATTTGTGAGGCTTGAAGTTTTCATTGTATAGCCTTAAATTGCTTTAATGTTTTGTTAAGAAAGCCTTTTATTGTTGGACGTTAATTTGACCAAAGGTAACTGACAATTTGTTCTTAAATTGTATTAATGTTTCAAAACGTTTTCAATTTTGAAATGAAAACGTCTGTTTCTTTTTAACAGCCATTTTACTTTGAAAAAGCCATTATGGCTTGGACGTTTCCAATCAGATAGTCCATTTGTTTTGGAATATATATATATATATATATATATATATATATATATATATATAAATGAGTCNTATATATATATATATATATATATATATATATATATATATATATATTGTGTTTTCATCTTCTAAAGGTGTGAAAAAATTAAAAACTTGTCTTTCCTTTTCTTGTGTGCTGAGTTTTCTTCTCATAAATTTATTTATTTCTGCTCTTAGTTATACAAGAAGAGCTTGTTGAATCATGGGGATACGCCTAATAATGTTCATCTCGGTGTGGGAGGAATATCCTTAAGGACAGTGTCTTTTACACTCCTCAAACTAAACCTTTTATTCTCCATAATAATCCTATTTTTCCAACACTATCGACCCCAAATAGATAAAAATAGAAATTAAAGTTAGAGAATTAAGTTCTGTCCAAAACCCCATGCTTGTTTCCTTTAGAAACGGACCTTGAAAGGTGAATATCCACTCCTTGTTATGTAAAACAAAAGCAAAGTTGCAAAACAACAATATTTCGACGATCGGAAATACATCCATAGAAAGAGAGTGCATATATAATATATTCTTCAAACACAACACTCTTTTATTTCACACGCAGCTAGCTAGTACTAGCAAATATTGCAAATTATTCATCACACACAGAGATATGCATATATATGGCTATAAGCCATTGAATAGCATAGAGATCAGATTACTTGAGAAGGTGACCCTCAACATCTTTGGTCAAATGTAGGACAAAACCCAAGAAAACAAGAGGCTCAGGGGTGTCTTCAGTTTTCTTCTCGTACTCAAGTGTCCATGTAGTCCATTGATGGTCATGGGATGTGGTAATAGTGAAGGAATTGTACAACTCTAATAGATCTCCTCCAATTACTTTCCAAGTGATTGATTTCTTCTCATGATCCACGGCTTCAATTACTTGCTTACAGATCTTATCTTTTCCATCTATAATCAACAAGGTTCAAAAATACAACAGAAGGTTCAACTGTCCAATTCCTCTTATAAAAGATATAAACATTAAGAACATATTTTCTTCTCAGTTCTTTTCAGAACATATCAAAACGGCCAAAAAATCACTTAAATAATATTTTCACAAAAAATATGTTTTTGAAGAAAGACTTCTTTACATACTAAATACACCTAAATGGGGAAGTTGATACAAGTAAATAATATATATGTATAGAGAGGAGAAATATGAATTACATACCGTCGTTATATTTCCAGCTAACAACCGAACCAACTTTTACGATTTCACCTTCATCAATATTAAATTTTTGGATCTTACCAGGACTTATGTTGGATAGTTGATGAGTATTGGTGTGAAAAATGTCATGAATCGGGTGGCCTCCACACTTCACCTCTACTGAAGCAATCAACTTGCCTTTCACACCCATATTTTCTTCTTCGGTATAGAAGGAAAGTTTTGAAAAGGAAGTGGTGAGAAAATGCAGAGAGGCTGTAGTCTTTATATAGATTATATTCTAGCTTTTATTATTATTATTATTATTATTATTATGATTATTATTATTATTATGTTCTAGTTAGCTGCATGAAAAGCTAGTATAAAACATGATCCATGACACCTCATGTTTTTATTAGTGGAGATGGAAGATTAGTGTATAATTAGGTCTTGCTAAGTTAATGTTTTCCTTACCATAAAATTTTAACTATTTGACTTATTCTCAAAAAAGGGAAAAGATCTAAATTTTCCCCGGATTTGTCTTCCCTTAAAAAAGTAGCATATTTGTACCCCTATTGTTATACAAATAGTTCTAATTTACCCTTTTTGTATTACGAAAGTGAATTATCCAAATTAAATGTCACCTGAAATTTGAATTATCTCCTAATCCAACTAGTATAACCCCCTCCTCCTCCTTTTCTATCGATAACAACGTCAAATCTGGTAAAGGACTTCATGGGGTACGCTGATGAAGATGTGAAGCTGTGGTATGTGTGTGTGAATGTATTTGTGTAAGAAGAATTGAAGAGTGAAGGGAGTAATGGAAAAAGGGGCGGCTATGAGTTAAAAAATGAGAGAGGAAGATAAAAGTTCGTGTTGGATAGATAGGAGGGATTAACAAAATATATTAGGATTTTTTAAACAAGATATAGAAAAATAAATTTTTATTTTGGCTAGTTTACCTACGTTAGCCAAAAAGGTTAAATTTGAGCCATTTGTGTAGCGGCAAGGTATGAATAAGCCATGGTACATAAGATGCCCTTTAGAAAGATGTGAGAGCCTCTCTCTAGACTTGTACATACTTCAGCCATACCTTTTACTAAACCCGCTAACATCATACACAACAAACACCTCATTCCACGATAAACACCTCTACACAACAGCTTGATTCTAACGATACTATCAATGAACCTCCTAACATCGTCACTATGCAACTCGATGATACAAACCCAACCACACCTCCAAAATCTTTTCTCCAAGCACTATTGTCAAATAGTCACCCACCAACAACTCCGCATATACAACAGTGTGTCGACCACACTTTTGACCTAGCGGATGAGAGCCTCAGCAACAACCAGGATAAAGATATTTTTATTCCCATCACTATTGAAGATAAATGCCGCCTATATACGCCATGGAAATACTCTGTAATAGTTAAGGTATTTGGTAGGAATCCCACGCAAGACGTACCTTTAATTGATTTGGGCTCGGACTTCTTCCTAATCAAATTTCAAGAGGAGGAAAATATGTTTAACGCCCTGCATGGAGGTCCATGGTTTGTATTAAATTATATCCTGTTTGTTCGGAAATGGGAGCCTAAATTCATTGCATTATCTACACAACTAACATATTCATCCATATGGGTTCGTCTACCGAAACTACCTACGAAATTTTATGACGAGCAAATACTACAGAAGGTGGGCTCTAAATTGGGATAACTCCTAAAGGTTGATGCCTGCACATCTTCTACAACTAGGGGAAGGTATGCGCGCATATGTATCGAAGTACCCTTAGAAAAGCCACTCAAAACACACTTACTCATAGGACATCATAATCAGGTATTACTCTATGAGGGGCTTAACCTATTATGTACAAGGCGTGGACGTTTTGGACATGCAAATTTTAATTGCTACTTCATATCACAACAACCTTCGGAGCAAAATACTAGTCACCACTCTTTAACTTCATCCAACACTGACACAACTCAGGAATCAGAATGGAAAACTGTCAATTTTCCAAGGAAATCTTAGCCAAGATACAACATGAATCGTCCACCAGTGCTCAATAGGGCGCTAAAGGGAGGCGGCAAAGGCAGAGCAACCAACAAACACAGGTGAGTCTCCTATCTCTATTCGGCCTTCTGGGGCTCATCAACTACTAAATAAATCTACTTATACTAATAAACCCAGTAACAAATATGTTGAACTAACGGACCTAGGTAACCACATGCACAACAATATGGACTTGGATAATAGTTACAGCACAAGACCAATAAGGGATAGCCCAACTATAAATACCTCCACTAACCCAGGAAAAGACAAATTAATAGAACACTGCCCACTAGAGATAGCACCACAACCCATCTCCTCCAATCACAAATTGATTACTTGTACTTCTAATAATCCACCAACTCCTATACATTTATTAGGTGTAACATATTAGAGCATGCCTAACACCACACACACGCCACCTAAGGAATCCACAACATCCCACAAGCATTTGGAAAATAAAGGCCAATCATCAATACACAAGCCCACTTATTCACATGACACAACTACTCCATCTGGAATCCACGTTGATAGCAACAACGCAAATCTGCATGCTACAGTAATCTACGTCCAATATAGCCCTCCACATTCTCCATGCAAACAAAATCATTACCCTTCATGTGATATCCACCAACAAAACTCTACAAAGATAAAAGAAGTCTATTCTGATTCAACAACACAAATACTCCATAGTCCTGCAAATACCACCAGTTCATATAACCGCAACACTCTACCGTCTCCTTTCACACAAAACACCCATGCAACGACCAACTTTCCTAGCAAATTCTAACCAAACTTACATGAGAAATCCGGACAACAACAAATTATTCCATCTTCCCCGATTAACCATGCAAGGCCCTCAACTACCACACATCACCACTCCACTAGTATATACATCGCAACAGAACACGATGGACCTCCCTCTACAAACGTGGCTGGAGATGGGATTACAGGGATATGCGCTAGTATACACAATGGAAAACAACAACCAGGAAGTTGTTCTCCTCCTCCAAAATCCAACTCACTTAGCCGAAATAGTAACGGAGGGGATGAGACTAGGGATGGAAGAATTTGCCCAGAATTAATGGTACAACACCCAAACTCCATTTCCACTAGAGCATCAAGCCTCAACTTCTAATCCACAACAGTGGACATACCCCATGCATCCCCCAACTCCAATTCTCAACTCGAAAACCAATCTACTGCCTTTTTATCCTCCGCATCACATAGGGAAGATTTATGCACCATGGTTCCAGCATCTCAACTCCTTCAATCCACTATCCCTATACACTACTCTCAACAACCCATTCGACGCACTCACACCACCAACCAGTCCCTCACCGACCCCACCTCCATCTCCAAATGAACTAGATTTTGAAACAAGGCAAGAATTAGCTCAGATCCTAGCAGACTTAGGGAAGACGAGGACAGAGTTCCTATGGCTAAAAGGAATCTAGCTCTATAACCTCAAAGAGTAGTACGAAAAAAGTTAATTCTGAAGTGTCCTCCAGAAATGATCAAATGCGGTCTAAACTTTCGTGTAACAACAAATCGAGAGGCAGGAAAGTACTCAATGGTGTTCATTCTGACATTCCTCAACCTTCACCAGTCATGGATCAGCCGAAACAGATGACAACAACTGTTGTCAATCCTCTGATCCCAGTAAACCGGTCACAACACCACTCTATAGCATTATGAATCTTCTAGTTTGAATTGTAAGGGTTCTCACAATCCAGAGTTTAGACGGCATTTTAGGTCTCTACTAGATAACCATAGGCCAGTGCTAGCAATACTTCTGGAAACACACATGCAAGATCACGAGAGGCTTCGTGAGGCTTTCAAATTCACCAACATGGCACAAGTGTCTGCTAATGGCCTCATAGGAAGATTGGTTATGCTATGGAATGAAGCTTCAATTATTGTCGAGGAGCTAAGGATGTTTGAACAAGAAATTCACTACCTTGTCTAGGTATGTCCCGATAAACCTAAATGGCTTTTATTTGCAGTGTATGCTAGCAATTCTTCTCAATTATGTACAAATCTTTGGGAAAGCTTAATGAATCTGCATGAGACACTTAATATTCTCTGGCTAGTAGGGGGTGACTTCAATGACATATTATATTCACGCAAAAAATTTGGAGGGCTACCTATTAGTGTTAATAGAGTAGACAAATTTGCAAACTGTATTAATTATTGCAAGCTAATTGATTTAGGGTTTAGGGGAAGTCGTTTTACATGGACTAACAAACATAGAAATGGTCACACAATACTTGAACGACTTGATCGCTTTTTTGCAAATTATGACTGGATCAATATGTACCCGGAGGCTACAGTGCAACATCTACCAAGGACATATTCTGACCATTGTCCTCTTCTAATAGCTTTTGTCACGACCCAAATTCCCAACTGTAGGGATCTTGATGGCGCCTAACACCGCACTTGCTAAGCAAGCCAATGTTAGAACTCGATTAGCTATTTTCGTTTGATTATTTACTTAAAAACAACAACAAAAATTTAAAGTAAATTAGATCTAACGATTTTCAGCGGATAAATTCATAAAATAAATAATGCACTAATAATTAACCCGAGCCATGAACTAATCATATAACTATGAAACTACCCCAGGGTCTGGTGTCACAATTCACGAACGTGTAAGAATCTACAAATAATGGGCTGAAAGAGAATAATATATCTGTTTTTGAAAAAAATAAAACAGTCTCTATGAACTAAGAGAAGACTCCAGGGATCTGCAAACGCCGACAGATATACCTCGTGTCTCTGAATGATAGACAACCGCTACTAAAAAATCTCTAACGCTGGCCGGTACCTGGATCTGCACACAACCGACCCCATGTAGTGAGTAAGTGTCGAGCCTAACATCGACGAAGTAGTGACGAGGCTAAGGCGAGGCAATTATAAAGTAACATGTAACAATATATATATAAAAAACAAGATAACAATTCTACACAGGCAAGGAAGGTAAACTGCAACAATAAACAATATTAGTCAGTCGCCTATTCCAGGCCTCAGCTGTAACCAAAATCTCACATAGATTTCCATCACTTCCAAAGTTATGACTTTCAAAATAGAAGTAAGTACAAAATACGAAAATAATAGAGTAAAACAGTAAGTTTTCAAATATGTACATTTCAAGTCTTTAAGTTCCAAAAACCAGCAACACATTTTCGAAATCCAGTAACACGTAAATGGTCATCCTTATCACTATCATTGTTGCGGCGTGCAACCCGATCCCACCTGTCCACCCTTGTCACTATCATTATTGCGGCGTGTATTCCGTTACCAACTGTCCACCCTTGTCACTGTCATTGTTGCGGCGTGCAACCCGCTCCCACCAGACATATCATATCCATTTATTTATTTATAAAAACTTTCACAATTCAGGCCAAGCCTTTCATAACACTTTTATCTCAACAATTGTAAACATAAAAAAGTATAGCTCATAAGTCGTATCCAATATTATTTCAGAATGAAACCAACCAGAATACATGTAAAAATCATAGCGCTGTCATCCAGCTCAACCTTTAAGTACCATAACCAAATCAAGGGAACGTCCATCACTTTTAACACACTTGCAACAATACTTGGCAATAATCTAATGAAAACAATTAGCCATGTAAACCTCAACAATAATAAAAAAATTAAATCGGGAAGCATATAAATTGTAAACGGAAAAGGGATCATGTTAAAGAACCATTTAGTAGTGCATAGGACACACAAGAAATTTCACATAAAAATCAAGTTAGGGATTCCTATTCCCTCAATTCAAGGTTAAACCAAGCACTTACCTCGATCTAACAAGCACTTCACTGCTCTAGCACTACCTTTCCTTTAGAATTTGCTTCTAATCCGCTCGAATATAATCATAATTTGTTCAATGTTATCAATCATAGCCTAAAGGAATCATCTTTATTGAAAACAATAGTTTTCTTAAGTTTTCCTATTCAAATTCATAAATCGACCCCGGACCAGCTTGGTCTAAACTCGAGGTTCGGACCAAACCCCATTTGCACAATCTCCCCCGAGCCCGGATATACAATTTGTATTGGAATCTGACCTCAATTCAAGGTCTAATTCAGCAAAATTTGAAATTTATAAGTTCTACCCAAAAACCAAATGTTTTTACCATGAAAACTCTAGATTTTTGGTTGTAATCTTGTTAAAAGTTGTTAGGAATTGAAAGAAATTAGTTAGAGATCACTTACCAATGGTTTGGAAAAGATTGGTTATTTGGAAAATCACCTATGAAGGTTTAGGGTTTGAGAAAATTAAAAAAGAAGTGAAAATCCCGTCAAAAAGCTGATATAACAGGCTGCGGGTCTCGCATTTGCGAACTGGAGTTCGCATTTGCGAACCCTGGGTATTCTGGAGAGATATCGCAAATGCGAACAGTACCTCGCATTTGCGAACATGGCCCTTCGCATTTGCAACCCAAGACCTCGCATTTGCGAGATCTGAGGCTGGCCATTGGCTTCACATTTGAGAAGCCCCACCTTGCATTTGCGAGATCTGAGGCATACACACCAGATGTTCAGCTGTTGGGGTATTTTTTCTAAGTCTAGACACTCTGTAGCCTACCCGAAACGCACCCTATCCTTCGTGGCTCCAAATCAAACATGCACACAAGTCTAAAAACAACATACGAACTAGTTCGTGCGGTCAAATCATCAAAATAATATCAAAATCTAAGTCCTAAAAGATGATCATAAAGGTGTGCATATACCATTTGGTCCGGGTTGCGGACACCACGTCAGAGGTGCCTGCTCCCGAGTCCGTTCCGGTTGTGAATGAGTTTCTTGAAGTATTACCGGATGAGCTTCCTGGGATTCCGCCAGATATAGAGATCGATTTCGGAATCGATGTATTTCCAGATACGTAGCCAATAACTATTCCACCTTACAGAATGGCGCCAACAGAGTTAAGGGAGTTAAAAAAACAACTGAAAGATTTATTAAAAAAGGGTTTCATTCGGCCAAGTGTGTCACCTTGGGGTGCACCGGTTCTCTTCGTCAGGAAGAAGGACGGATCGCTTCAGATGTGTATTGATTATCGTCATCTCAACAAGGTCACTATCAAAAACAAATATCCATTGCCTCGAATAGATGATTTGTTCGACCAATTGCAAGGTGCTAGGTTCTTCTCAAAGATTGATTTGCAGTCCGGGTATCATCAGTTAAAGATCAAGGAGCTGGACATCTCTAAGACCGCCTTCAGGACCGCATAGCTGTCGCATTATTGCACCTTCATTTTGAATGTGTCACATTGTAAACTATATTGAAGACGTTAGAAGGTCCGGTGGTTTGAGATAGAAATTTAGAAGAATTCCGAGATCGAGGTATGTATGGCTAACTCTAATCCTCATAGGATAAACTTGTTGTGTTCATTTTCGGGGTATGATTCTCTCATTGATCATCTATGGAATTTGTGTGTTCTATGTGCTTAATTGAATAATTCTCGCTTCTATGTTTCTACATGCTACCACCATGATGTTTGCTAATAGAATGTGTAATTGTTGATCGTCATGTTCTTTCGTTTCTATGTATGCGATTCTGTTAGGTGATGGGTGTGTAAGGATGATAAAAGAATGAATTGATACGGTAATGAGTAAAGGTGTGGTAATGATTTGAAATGTGGAACAAGAGGTTGACTTGTTCTGAAATATGAAATAACAGACTGGGGAATTTGGAATACGGTTAAAGGATGGGTTGTGTGAAATATGAATCAATGGATTCTAATGATATGAAAGATGAATCAAAGAATGATATGTGTTGGGAATCAAAAAGGTTAAAAATTACATAAGTGATCTAAAGAACCCATAAATTGACCAGGAGAATGTCCTAGGGGTGAGAAGGCCTATCCGATCTGGCTGGGATCAGACTCCATGCCGTACACATGGATGACTTGATGTGATATTGATATTGTGATATGATGGATATGATTATTGACCTCACTTCTTGCAGATGAGATGTCCTAGCCGATCGGGCAGAATCGGACTCTGTGTGTTTTGCACAAGCCACGGTGTTAGCCTAGCCGATTCGGGCAGAGATCGGACTCTGTGTGAATAAGCCACGGTGGTTATATGTGATGTGATGATAATCGGACCTCGCCTAGGATGTCTTAGACGATCGGGCAGATATCGGACTCCGTGTGACAACGACACAGTGGATCAGTAATAATAATAACAGGAGGAAACTTAAAAGAACATTAACCAAAAGATGGCAAAACGGGATGAGGGATGTGGTAATTCTTATTGTATTTTTCCATGCTTCGGTGTATTGTTACATATTTGTTGTATGTGTATTTGACTGTTGATGTTTACCCTATCTGGAGTAGGTTTGTTCATACATACTAGTACTATTCCACAGCACTAACATCCCTTTTGCCGGGGGCGCTACATCTTTTATATGGGTGTAGGTGGTTCCATAGAAGGTAGCTCCGACCGCCGATAGTGGTGCCTTCCTCTCATCTCTTCAGTAGTTCTGGTGAGCCCCATTTCCTCCCGGGGCCGTGTGTAGTTCATGCCCACCTCCTTCTTTTGTGCATATGTTATTTTCCTTAAGGTATAGTCAGGGCCTTGTTGCCGGCGAAGTCTATGTAAATTTCTTGTACTCCTAGAGGCTCCGTAGACATAGTGTGGGTTGTAAATACGTATTTTGGGTAGTTGTGGTACTTGTTCATAATCATGGTCCCATGTCGGGAATGTCGCATTTAGTTTGTCTATTTTGGTGTATCAACTGTTAAAAGTGCTGAAAGAGGAAGAAAATGAACCTTGTATTACGATATCTCACCTTTGTTTCTGTTTTGCTATTTCACATGGGAAAATGTATATCATAACCACGGGGCATCACGTTGGGAAGGGAAAGGCTATCCAGGTCCGCTTGACCGGGATGATCCGGTTGGGCGCCGGTCTTGCCTCTCGGGTTTGGGGCGTGACAACATCTCTGCTCACTTAGATATCATGTCCATAGGAAATCATATTTGAAATCAGTATAAACATTTAGATATCATGTCCATAGGAAATGCATATAAAATCAGTTTTCAGAACCTAGATATCATGTCTATAGAAAAGTGTAAAAAATCAGTTTTCGTGTTTAGATATCATGTCTATAGGAAGAAGAGCTTGTAATCAGCTTCAGCACATAGACAACATGCCTATAGGATCTAAAGATCAAATCTGAATGTTAAAAGATCGATCACTGGTTTAAAATTATGGTCTGATTAACGTTAAGATACCATGTCTATAGGATTATGTTCGTTTATCACTTAGGCAATCCTGTAGGATAATTAAAATCCTGAGTTTAAAATTGTGATTTTCTTTAAACTTGAAATGTGCCCAGATTTAGTAAGTGATAAAAATCAGCAGGCAAATTGATAGGTACTCACTGCCTCGCTTAATAAAACTGCTATATATTCTGTTTACGTTCATCCTGCCTATAGAATCCTGAAATCATAAAATTGCTTGTATGAATAGCTTGCATCTGTTTATCTATTTGTGGAGGTAAATGTGAGCCCCCTTAATTTCTACTTATGTGACAGTCCTACTTGATTTTTGTTTGGTGCTTACTTTTCTCTTTTTAAACAACATAGGTGAGTCTAGAACCACCTTAAATAGAGTTCCTAAACACCTCCAGGGCCATAGTCAAGGTACGGGTAGTGCACGCATAGGGTACGTACCAGATGCTACTAGAACGCTTAGATAATAATTGAAAAAGGGAGGGTAATTGGGTAGTAAAGGAAATGATGACCTGTGCGCTAATGCTACGCGTAACACCTCTATTTGGGGAAGGTTACCGAGTATTGCATAGAAGTGATCCTATAGGCTAATAAACATAGGACCCCTTTAATTGTTGTTTTAAAGTAACCTCTATCTGTTTAAACTACTTTGTTTCCTTAAAAGACTAATTCGCTTAAATTGAGTTTGGACGGGACCCACCGTTGTGGACCTCGAGCGGTGCCTAATACCTTCCTATCAAGGTAATTTCGAGCCCATACCCAATCTCTGGTGATGTAAACCGGTTTATGAGTTATTTGCTTTAGGTGCCCTAACGCACCTTAATCCGTTAGGTGGCGACTCTTCAAATACCATACCCTGTCCCAAATGGAAGGGAGTTTTCCAAAAATGTCGAAGCCCCGACTCTACGAGGAAAAAGGGGGTGCGACAATCTCAAATCACTTGCACAAGGCTAAGCACTGCCTTCTCTTTGCATGAGACTAAGCCCTGTCTCAAATCACTTGCACAAGGCTAAGCACTGCCTTCTCTTTGCATGAGACTAAGACATGTCTCAAATCACTTGCATTAGGCTAAGCATTGCCTTTTCTTTGCATGGGACTAAGCACTTCCCCGAATCATGCATGAGGCTAAGCCCTACCTCCCTATTTGCATAAGGCTAAGCACTGCCTTCTCTTTACATGAGACTAAGCTCTGTCTCAAGTCACTTGCACAAGCCTAAGCATTGCCTTCTCTTTTCATGGGACTAAGCATTGTCCCGAACCTTGCACGAGGCTAAGCCCTGCCTCCCTATTTGCATAAGGCTAAGCACTGCCTTCTCTTTGCATGAGGTTAAGCCCTGCCTCTTCACTTGCATAAGGCTAAGCACTGTCTTTCCTTTGCATGAGACTAAGAACTGTCCCAAATCTCTCACGATACTAAGCACCATGTCTCTTGAATTGTTCTCTTCTCTCGAGCAAAGCTCTGCCCTCAACTTCATACAAGACTAAGACATGTTTTGTTGTTTCTTGCATCATACCTCTGCACCTTACGGGCTGAAATATAGCCAACTTGTCCAAAAGCGTCATAGTCTGAAAGCACCATCCTCCTAGTTGGAAGACATCATGCCACGACCTGAGGATCTCTCAAACTTGCACATCATTATTCAAAGGCGTCATGGTTCGGAGGCACCATCTACATGGCTAGATAACATCATTTCATGGCCTTCGAATCCCTTACCGCACAATTCATGGCCCGGGACGTCATGGTCTAAGGACGTCATCCTCAACCGTCCAAAGACAATTTTCATTTTCTGAAGGGAATTTGCATCATATCTAAAATTACGCATATATGCTAGCATATCTTTTGTGGATTTGTAGGTGACCCGGTAAGTAACTGTTATCCCAACAGGAGCAATCGCACTCCAGTTCCTTCAAATTATTTCAAACCTGATCGCTCGCCATAACCATTTCATCCTATTCAAAACCCTGTATATGTCCTTGTGACAACTGCATCGGTTTATTCCACCGGTGGATCCATAACTACACACGGCTTGATTCATGTAAATCAGGGATATGTAGGCAGCTCGGAAATCGGAGTGCGGCCTATATTCTCAAATCACTCTATTCGGTCAAAATTTGCCATCATATCTTTACCCAACGACTCTTTCATCCTTCCCGGGTAAAGAGGGGCAGCTGTTGATACCCAATTTTTTCCATATATATTTTAAAAATACATATATACTTTCAAAATAGTGCATGAGCATCAACCAATATTTTTCCATAATTTTCTATAACTTTAAAGGATTTTTAATTAATTTATTCCAGCATTTTATTATATAAATAAATACTAATTGCATCACAAATAATTTTATAATGATTTATTACTTAATTTTTATCATTTATATTTATATTAAGCTTTAATCATTTTATGCATAATTATATTTGTATCTTTAGGCTATAATTGCAGTAACTTTGCAACAATAGCCCATATATGCATAATTACATTATTTACACGGAAAATGACTTTATATATTTTTATAATATCAAGTAATTATTTTAAATTATTTTCATATACAAATAGCATTTTTATCATTTATTAATTATTTTTTATAAATTATTTTGTTAATTTAAATGAGTATTTAAAACATGGCCCCTTTTATTTGATTTTTTCGGACCTACCCAATAGCCCAATACCCTATCCAGCCCAATAACCCAATACCCAACACCCAAACTCAACTACCCATACCCATACCCGTCTAATTAAACCCGCCCCACCTAGATATCTAATCCTGGCTGTTAATCATCTGAGATCAACGGCCCTAAATACCCCAGCCCCTTTTAATATATCAAAACCCCCAAACCCTACTTCATTTCACCCTAACCCGTTGTCACGACCCCAAATCCTAATAGGTCGTGATGGCGCCTATCGTGGAACTAGGCTAGCCGACCATCACTTTACTATGCTTTTGTTCAATCATAACAGTTCACAATTAGATAATCAGCAAGCAACCATAGCATAAATAATATAAATAAGTCTTAGTGTCCCCATAATATTCTAAACCACCTCCCAAGAACTGGAGTCAATAGTCATGAGCATCTAAGAATAAATAAATCTAACTCTGTTAAAACTATAACATATGTCTCTGAATCAAATGCTAAAACTAAATAAGGAAGGGAAATGGAGAAGCTGTGGACGCTAGACAGCTACCTCAAAATCCCGTGAAAATGCTGCTATCAAACTGCGTCAACTACTGCTGCTAACTAGTACCTGGATCTGTGCACAGAGGCACAGGGAGTCTTTATGAGTACGCCAACTCAGTAGTAATGAAAATAAATCACAGTCTGAGTAATATAAACNATATGTCTCTGAATCAAATGCTAAGACTAAATAAGGAAGGGAAATGGAGAAGCTGTGGACGCTAGACAGCTACCTCAAAATCCCGTGAAAATGCTGCTATCAAACTGCGTCAAACTGCTGCGAACTAGTACCTGGATCTGTGCACAGAGGCACAGGGAGTCTTTATGAGTACGCCAACTCAGTAGTAATGAAAATAAATCACAGTCTGAGTAATATAAACACACAGAACATGTACACAATTCCACAAACCAGTAAGACACCAAGTCACCACGTAACATTCATCAATCATAAGTTCGAAATCAGTTTCCAGAAAACCTTTGAAACAAGTGCAATATCAGTAAATTTCTCAGTAAAACCAGTGTGAAAACGAAGTAAATCATAGTTTGAAAAGACAGTAAAACCTTTCATAAAAACTGCCCCTCGGGCCATAATCATTTATCGTAACTACTGCCCCTCAGGTATCCTCACAATCACTCTGCCCATCAGGCATCCTCACAGTCACTCTACCCATCAGGCA
>ML287514.1:0-13433 GCA_005239495.1 Nicotiana undulata | reverse complement strand
TTATGTACTGGACCTTAGTGAGTATGTATTCTACCTCTCGTCACTACTCTTTACGAGTTTAGACGGGATACTCCTTGGGTACATATTCGTGTATATGTACTCATGCGGCACTTTCTTTCTTTTTCTGCACTTGACTGTGCAGGTACTGAAGCTGGTCCGTCTGGTCATCCGCTCTTTGATAGATACTGACCGCGGCGACGCTCCACACGGTGAGCTGTCTTCTTGGCGTTCTCCTGACAGCACCTCTGGAGCCTCGTAGTTTCATTTTTGCTTAGTCTTTTATTCTAGACTGCGGCTTGTATATTTTGTATGTGTATTTTCTACAGTTGTATCTATGTAGCCGAACGTTGACACTGTGACACTAGTCCTGGCACACACTTGTTGTAGTTATCGGGGTTGTATATGTATTGGGCCTAGCTGTGGTTCAGCTTGTTTCTACAGCCTTACCCCATGTTGTTATTGTATCCCGCACTTTTATTGTTATAGTTGTACGTTGGCTTGCCTAACCTCGTCGTTAGGTGCCATCACGACCTGGACCGGTTTTGGGTCGTGACAAGAGTGATGAAAGGGAGGATTAGGAGTGCGGTGTCTATATCAGAAAATCAGTTCGGGTTCATGTCGGGACGTTTTACTACAAAAGCTATCCACCTTATTAAGAGGTTGGTGGAACATTACAGGGATAGGAAGAGGGATTTGCACATGGTGTTTATAGACCTAGAGAAGGCGTATGACAAGGTACCGAGGGTTGTTCTTTAGAGATTCCTGGAGGTGAAAGGTGTGTCGGTAGCTTACATAGAGCGATAATGGATATATATGATGGAGCTAAGACTCGGGTTAGGATTGTGGGAGGTGACTCGGGGCATTTTTTGATGGTTATGGGGTTACACTTAAGGCTGGCAGGGGGGCCGGGCCCGACCTGGGACCGACCCGAGCCCGCGGGCCAAACGGGCTAGCGGGCTTAACGGGCCGGCCCGCGGGGGGTCCAAGCTTGGGGGGCTTTAGGCCCGTGGGAGGCCGGGTCTTCAATTTGAACCTGTGAGCCCGGGCCGAGCCAAACGGTAAAAATTCAAAAAAAACAAAATTTAAAAAAATTGCCAATGGCCAGATTTTTAAAATCTAGCCGTTTGAGCCTCAAAAGAGCCGTTTGGAAAGTTTAAAAAATAGCCAAATGGCCCCCAAACTTTTTATAATTACACTTTTTCCCTTTTCTCAACTATAAATACCCCCTCATTATTTCATTTTTACTCACAAACTCATCAATCTCTATCAATCTCTCTCTAATTTTCTTCTATTATTGCTTACTTTATTATTGCAAATTGTGAAAAATTGTGAAGTTGGTGAATTGAAGTATTCAAGTCTTCAAGTCTTCAATATTATACAATTTTCAAGAAGTTATTCGTCAATTCGGTAAACTCGTTCCAACTCTTAAGTTTTGTTTGTTTAATTTGTTTTCCTTAAAATTAATATGGACTTTTCTTTGATAAAAATGATTGGTGGTAAGGGTAAATCTAAAATTGGTGAATCTAGTAGGCAAGCTACTACTACTCCCCCGGCTCCCCGATGTAGACATGTTACCCGTCCTACCCCACCTATTATTCTTGATAGTGATAACCCTTGTTTTCAATTTACCGATAGTCAGTTTATACATGATCTTACACCAGGTTCACAATTAAATGATGAACATATGAATTCTCTTTATAGTAATCCACCTATCTATGAAAATGATGAGGAAAATGATGATTTAGATGAAACTCAACCCGATTTAGAAGATACACCTACTAACCCTGTTATTAACCAAACTGATAATAATCTAAATGATACCCCGGATGACCCTCCTGTAGTAACCCCTACTTTTAATAGACAACGTGGTAAACGGGCCGAAACATCTCTTGTTTGGCATTTTTTTACTCAACAAAAAGATCAAAATAAGACTAAGTGTAAAACTTGTGGCCTCTTGATGTCTCATAAATTTAATGACCACCGTGGGGGTATGGGTAGTTTGAGTAGACACATACTAAAACACCCTGATGCTAAAATTAAATTTCAACAAATGAAAACTCAGCAAGAGGGGACAAGTTTAGGTACTCAGGTTAACCCTAGTACCGTGTCTAATCTAGTTCAATCGGAATTAACATTGTTACCGGTGGCATTTTATATTACGATCCAAATAAAGATCGTGAAGAATTGGCAAAAATGGTTACTGTTATGTGCTTACCATATAGTTTTCCCTCTAACCCTCACTTTGTCCATTATATTAGAAGAATTTTTAATCCTACTTATAAAGGATGGCCTCGCACAACCGTAAAGTCTGATATTTATAAATATAAACATGAATATGAACAATATTTGCGCTATTTATTTACTCATATTAGTAATCGCATTTCTATTACTACTGATATTGGTAAGAGTGGTAATGACTGTGATTATTTAACTGTTACCACTCATTGGGTTGATAGGAATGGATAACGTCAAAAGCGCATTATTGCTTATAGAATAATTACTTCTAGTCACACAGGTAAGTTTATTGCTAAGACAGTTCATGATATTTGTAGATATTTTTGCATTACAAATAAAATAATGGCAGTTTCAATGGATAATGCTTCTAGTAACACTAATGATATAGGCTATCTTACAACTACACTAAGTGCTGCATTTAGTAATATTTTTCAGGTTAGATGTATTTGTCATATTTACCATTTAATCGTCGGTGATGGTTTGAAAACTTTAAATGCTAAAATTGCAAAGGTTAAATTCGCTCTTCATTGGCTTTTTTATGCAAACCGTAGAAGTAGAGTTAGATAATATTATAAAAAATGTGATGAATTTGGCCTTAAGAGAAAGAAAGGTTCCTAAACCTTGTCCGACTAGATGGAATTACTTGTATGAAAGTTTATTTCTTGCATATGAATATAGAAACCCAATAAGCGCAACGTATAATGCTCGTGTTGGTGGTGATGATGATGATGATGATGATCACCTTACAAATCAAGATTGGGCTATTGTTAAAATTCTTCTAGATTTTGTAGAACATTTTCATGTTGCTACAAATGAATTATCTGGGCAATATTATGCTAGTATTTCTAACTATTTAGTTCATATTTCAGCACTTGCAGAATTATTTACTCAATTTTCAGAAGGTAGGGTAGTTTACCAAAACGCTATTAGTGATATGAAAATTAAGTTTAAAAAATATTTTTTTCCCTATTCCCCCTCTTTATGGTATTGCAGCCATGTTAAATCCTACCATGAAATTAGGAGGTCCTCACTATTGGTATAGTACTATTTATAATGCTTTACCTCTTCCACCTGAGGAATTTGGTACACTTAAAGATGAAAAAGAGTCAATTAAAATAAATGCTCAAACAATTTATAATGCTTATCAAGTAGCATTAGATCATGTTAGACCAAATGTTCCAAGTCCTACCTCGTCTAGCTCGCAGGTTCCTAAAAGATCTGCGGGGCTAAAAGAACTTAGTTCTTGAACGGGGTTCAGGGGTTCTCAAGGTGATAATATTGGTGATAGTTCACAACTAAATGAGCTTCAAGTTTATTTGTCGCATGGGCTTGAATCAGAGAATCCAGACGGCACCTTCAATGTTTTGGAATGGTAGAAGGACAAAGAAAAACACTTTCCGGTTCTTTCAAGGATGGCTCGAGATATTTTAAGTGTTCAAGCTTCAACAGTGGCATCGGAGAGCGCTTCAGCCAAGCGAGACTTCAAATCGGTGATCATAGAGCGTCTATGAGGGAGAGCTTAGAAAAATCAGTACTCTTCAGAGATTGGATCCGGTCGGAAAGAAGAAATTTTGGACTTGTTGAATTACAACCGGATATAGACGAAGCTTATGAAGAAATGCTAGCGGAACATGCGAAGGAGGATGCTTCGCCCGGAAGCGATGATGAACAAGTTTCTTTTCCGCCACCACCAACGGAAATTCCTCCCAACCTTGAAGGATTTATGAAATTTGTTAGAGATACTATGTAGATTAATATGTAACTTGTATTTGGGCACATCTTGATTAGTTTTTTTCCCTTTTAATGGTGGTATTAGTACCTTAGTTGTGCTCATTCCATTGGGGGGAGGAAGACTAAGAAAGATATTGTTATTTTTTTAAATGTCGTATTAATAAAAATTATAAGACATTTCCTTGAATATGTTTGTTTAAACTTGAATTACAATACATAAGTCATAATTATATAATATAATTTACAATAAGTGCAAGTTTGAATATCTCTTTACTATTTTTTGTGTGTTTAAACTTGAATTACAAGACATAAGTCATAATTATATAATATAATTTACAATAAGTTGTCTTATATAATATAATATAATATAATTACATAACAAAAAATTTGTGACTCTAGAATCACACTTATATAATATTATTTACAATAAGTGCAAGTTTGAATATCTCTTTACTATTTTTTTGTGTTTAAACTTGAATTACAAGACATAAGTCATAATTATATAATATAATTTACAATAAGTGCAAGTTTGAATATCTCTTTACTATTTTTTTGTGTTTAAACTTGAATTACAAGACATAATTCATAATTATATAATATAATTTATAATAAATTGCCTTAGATAATATAATATAAATACATTTAAAAAAAATTAAATAGCCAACAGCTATATTTCAAAAACTAGCCGTTTGGCATGTTTAAAAAATAGCCATTTGGCCCCAAAACTTTGTTTTAACCCCAAACTTTTTATAATTACACTTTTCCCTATTCTCAACTTTAAATACCCCCTCATTCTTTCATTTTTACTCACAAAATCATCAATCTCTCTCTACTCAAATTCTCAATTCAAGTTAAATCATGCCCGGTGGTTCTAGAATTACCCCATTTGTTCGGGAACACTATAATTTGGTAGAATAAAATGAAGAAACTTACACGATATCGTGCAAGCACTGTGGTTTTGTCTTCACTTGGCGAAAGGTGGAAGGAACAGGCTCTTTAAAGAGGCATATAACCAAGTCTTGTCAAGCGCGTCCTCAAGACATTCGTATCTAATATTTTAAGTTTAATTCAAACTTGTGTTATTTTAATTTTATTAGACGTATTATGCTTAATGTTTTAGTTTGTTAAATTAATTTGATGTACTATTAATTTATTATGCAATGTTACTGCAAGTTTGAATTACTATTATGATTAATTTGAAGAAACTTACTATTTTTTGTGTTTAAATATGAATTACAAGATTTATATCACAAGATTTACAAGAAATTGCCTTACATAAAAAAAAATTTCAAAAATATAGCCCGGACCCATTTAGGCCTGTTTGGCCCGCGGGCCCGGCCCACTTAACCCGGGCCCATGTGGGCTTAGGCCCGTAGGGGGCCGGTTCAACCCATATAGCCCGTTTGGCCCGGGCCCGCATAGCCTGGGCCTGCATAGCCTAGGCCCGTTTAGCCCAGCGCACTTGGCCCGTTTCACCCGGGCCCGGCCCGTTAGCCACCCTTAGTAACACCAAGGATATGCGCTCAGCCCTTTCTTATTTTTCCTGGCGATGGACTCCCTAACACACTATATTTAAGGGAAGGTGCCATGGTGTATGTTGTTCGCTAATGATATAGTTCTGATCGATGATACCCGAGGTGGCATTAATAAGATACTGGAGGTATGAAGGCAGACCCTGGAGTCCAAAGGTTTCAAGTTGAGTAGGACTGAGACGGAACACCTGGAGTGTAACTTTAGTGGCGTAATGAGGGAAGCGGGTGTGGAAGTGAGACTCGACTCACATGTCATCCCCAAGAGAGAAAGTTTCAAGTACCTAGGGGCAATTATCCAGGGAGATATGGAGATCAGCGAGGATGTCACACACCGTATTTGGGGTGGGGTGAATGAAATGGAGGTTAGCGTCTAGAGTCTTGTGTGACAAGAATGTGCCAACAAAACTTAAAGGTAAGTTCTATAGGGCAGTGATTAGACCTGCCATGTGGTATGGGGTTGAGTGTTGGCCAGTCAAGAATGCACATATCCAGAAGATGAAAGTAGCCTAAATGAGGATGTTGAGTTGGATGTGCGGGCACACGAGGCTCCCATTGACGACAAGATGCGGGAAGCGAGGCTTAGATGGTTCGGGCACGTGAGGAGAAGAAGCCTAGATGCCCCGTTTAGGAGGTGTGAGCAATTGGCTTTGGCAGCCAGAAGAGGTAAAGGGTGGCCTAATTATTAGGGTGAGATGATCGAGCAGGACATGTCACGGCTTCAGATCTCTGAGGACATGGCTCTTAATAGGAAGGTTTGTAGGTCGAGCATTAGGGTTGTAGGTTAAGGGGTAGTTGAGTGTTTTTTCTCTTCGTGCCGATTAGTCTGATAAAGTTTTGTCTAGGCCTGCTCACGGATTATGTTGTATGCACATTATTTTTCTCATTTTGCATAGTATTGGGTTGTTACCCTTCCACTTATTTGCTATCTCATTCGATGTTGATTATTATTTTTCTGGTTTCTTTTGTTATTATAGATTTGTTCTTTTGTCCTTTTCTGATATTATTATCTCAACTATTGAGACAGGGGTCTTCCGGAAATAGCCTCCCTACTCCCTCCCCTCACCGGGGGGGTTAAGGTTAAGGTCTCCGTTCACTCTACCCTCCTCAGACCCCACTAGTGGGATTCTAATGGATTGTTGTTGTAATAGTTTGTAAACAAACGATTGGGCAATTAGTGAAATAGGGAACGTATATATTCTATTCTTTGCATAAAAGAGTAGGAAACATTCCTATAGGAGTTTGATTTATTTATTTGCGTTCTATGTTGATTTGCTTATCTGTTTACCTAGAATGCTTGACTTAAAGCTAATAACTCGAAACATTATAAAGCATGCCTATAGGGATTAAAACAAGACTTGTTGAATTCTCATTGTCACACCTAGGTATAATGCCTATAGGACTCTAATGTGGTTAATTAATATTGTTGATACTACTGTTGCCGAGATAATATGCATATAGGAATAAAATGAAACAAGTGTTCGTTCCCAAATACTTTGCTACCCGAATATCATTGTCTAGATATCATGCCTCTAGTATTTAGCTCTTCATTTAGAAATCATGTCTATAGGATCAAAGATGAATAATTACGCACTTTCAAAGATTCCACAGTCAAGTCATAAGTCACCTAGAGATCATGCCTATAGGGTTTTAATAAACCATCTGTTAAAATCACCAAATATTAGGATCTTATGTCAACTCTTGAATCGATCAACCACATAAAAAGCATGCCTATAAGTCTGGTGCCATTCAATACTGCTCCGATTTCAAATCTACCTCCCAACAGCCACTCATTTCATAATCTGGAACACCATTAGCATGAACTTATAACTGTTTGCATGCATATGTGTCTACGTGAGGAGGCAAATTTGAGAACTTAATTGTTAACTACGTGCATTCCTAATTGTTTTTAATGCGTACTTGGTTTATCATTTTTGAGCATCCTGAGTAAGGTCTAGAACTACTGAAATAGTAGGTCCAAAGCCTCCTAAACCATAGGCATGGGAAGAGTAAGGCATGCGTAGGATGCGGTTTAGGATTGAACTAGAATGCCTTTAGGTAAACAACCTTAAGATAGTAATTGGGTAGCAGGAGATGATAGTTTATGCCCGTCGTATATTATGAGTAACCCTTACCTCCAAGGGAGTTGTGAAGTATTATTTATGCTGCACGGGGTGACCCTTTAGGCTAAAAAAACATAGGACCCCCTGTCATGACCCAAACTGGAGGGCCATGGCTGGAACCCGGGCCATACTTTCCAAGCACCAACATACATTTTATCTAACCTTTTATCTATAAGGGCTGATGAGATCAACATAAATGGTATATATGAATCATGAACCACCAACATGACATATAATGGAATGAATATACATAACATTGGTCGACAAGGCTGTCATGAAGCTATATATGAGGTACGAGCTGACAAGCTACCATGAGAAACTATGCAACAATAATCAGCCAACAATGCAATCCAAACTATACATGAGTCGATAGATGTATATGAGCCTCTAAAGGAACATAAGTGCAGCAACATTGCCGGAGCAGGACCTGACATACCCATAATGTCTATAATGAATATGCATACCAAGACCACGGTATGTCCGGAGAAGGGATCTCGCTAATAACCGCTGAACTGGGGCGGCCTACTATGGTGGGGAGCTGCTTCTACCTGTCTATAAGGACCTGTAGCACGACATGCAGCGTCCACAAATAAAAGGAACATCACTATGAATAAAGTACCAAGCACGTAAGGCATGATACCATAAATAATAACAGTAACGTAAGCATAGATAGAGAACTTATAACATCTGAGTGCCTCTGAGGGAGACTGGCGTGATCATATCGTACCTGGTCGTAATACATATATATGTATATGTATATATATATGTATATATATATATATATATATATATATATATATATATATATATATGTGTGTGTGTGTGTGTGTGTGTGTGTGTGTGTGTGTTGGACTCATTCGAATCACATTCTAAACCTTTTGGAGTGACGTAAGGTCGGTAACCTCCGTACGCGTTATAAGGACTAACTGTTCATCATGGATCGTATAAGAATCAGGAAGTACCAAGAACATTGATAACATAATAATAAGATAAGTAACATCTACATCAATCCATAAGAATGGAAACAATGTAAGTGATGCTAGCTTATAACAGTGGCGTATCTTTGGAAGCAAGTTCATTACATTATGCACAATCAGAGTCGTGCAAAATAAGGAAGGGATATACTCACATACCTTTTATATACTTCTCAACCTCAATCTACCCAAATTTTACGACTCCTAAGTCAAAAATAAGAGAAATGACACTATCATTATCGTTTAGGCGTTGTAACTATTGTATATCGACCGCATCCTAGTTTACGATGAAACAGACAGCACCCCCACCCCCTATTTATATGACTTTCCACAAGTTAAAACAATCACCAAACAGCCCAAACAACATCAATAATAATGATATTAAGCCTCCCAAAACAGTCCACCAACCAACAACATTACTTACAAGCTTTTCTATAGATATCTCACAACTTCTAGCTTAAAGGACGTAGCCACAACTAGAATAATCTTAATTACATGGAGAGTAAGAGGTTCCATACCTTTAAACAGATAGAAAAATTCCAATTTGACCATACTTCACCAAAAATATCCTTCCAATGCTGCCACAAGAACAAAGAATCGAAACTTGCAATCAATTCGAGTTTTTCGGCACTAAAATCTCTTTGGAAGACTTGAAATCACCTAGGGTTGATATTAAAAACTTGCGAGAGTATTTTAAAGAACTTAAACCACTTAAAACAACCTCTCACACGAGGTGGACCCACCCGAAAATCAGCAACAACAAGAAAAACAAGAAACTTACTAGCGTCATGGGATTCCTGACACTTAATTTGTGTTGTTTGCCCTTTGTTTGGGTCTTGGATCATGAGAGAACCTTGGGAGAGAGTTTTTAGTTTTCTAGGGTCTGAAGAGAGTGAAAAATAATGAGTTAAAATGGGCTTAAGGCGTTTCATATATATCAATATATCTCAACCGCCTATGTGGATCCCATAGAGAGTTACTTGCATAGTCTAGCAGAAACGCGAATATCTCTCTACTCCGAAGTTGTGTCGACAAACGGTTTAATGCGGTTGAAAATAGACTTGTAGATGTTAAATTTTGTAGGTATATGAGCCATAACTCTAAGCAAATTGAGAGAAAAGCTTAGTAACATTTGAACAACTTTTGTCGACTTTTATTTCATAACTCGTTTTACTTCAAGACTTATGATATAGATATTATATGATTAAAATACCTTACAACACAACCTTTTAAGGATATTAAGAACCTCTATTTTTACCTGAAAATATGGGTTACAACATCCTTGATTCGTTTAACTTCTAATACTTGTTAACCACTCTTATACACTCTTGTATCATTTAAGATCTATAGGACTAACTTCTTATCATCTCAAAGATAATTCCTTCTCAGATTTACGTTGACTAACTTACAGCATGATCTAATGTATGTTAATATAGGTAGTAATTCCCTCCTTCCCCCTAGGATCATTCGTCCTCAAGTGTTAGGGTTTATGGGGAGTCTAACTCATCGTGGATTCCGACGGAAATTCCTGACCGAGTGTCCCTAATAAAATTGACACCATCCAAGCTTGCAAGCAGTTAAACCAAACCTACAGCCTCACAAGTCTATACAAAGCATTATGGATATGTACACTAACTGAAGAGTATTCTCAAGCTATTGTTTACCTCATAGAGTCGTTTCAGCTTCCATTGCATCCTGAGTTCCCCCGACATCCTCGGTATCTTCAATCTGGAATAGAAAAGGTTACTTAGACTTCATCTCCTCTTCTTCGTCCCATGTCATTTCTTCCGTATTCTTGTTCCTCCACAATACTTTGACGGAAGCTACATCCATTATTCTCTGCTTGCGGACTTGTCGATCTAATATAGCTACTGGCACTTCTTCATATGATAGATCCTCCATAACTTGAACATATTTGATAGGGACGACCCGAGAAAGGTCTCTAATACATTTCCTCAACATAGATACATGGAATACCAGGTTGACAAATTCCAATTCAGATGTCAATTCTAACTCATAATCAAGATGTTCAATTCGTCGAAGAATCTTGTACGACACGAGCGGACTGAGCTTACCCTTCTTCCCAAAATGCATAACACTCTTCATCGGTGAGATCCTTTGGTAAACCCAATCACCAACCATCAAACTCTAGATCACGACATCGGAGATAGGAATAAGACTTTTGCCTTATTTGCTCTGTCTTCAGTGGTTCTTGTATCAGTTTTACCTTCTCAGCGGCCGGGTGAACCAAATCTGGCCCATATAGTTCTGTTTCACCGACTTCGAACCATCGAACTAGTGATCTACATCTCCTCTTGTACAATGCCTCGTACGGGGCCATTTAGTATTAGAATCGCAGTTATTATTGTAGGCAAATTCTATGAGTTGTAGATGGTCATCCCAATTGCCCTTCAAATCTAGAACACATGCTCGTAGCATATCTTTGAGTGTCAGAATGGTAATTCATCCTGTCAGTCAGTTTGCGGATGGAATGCATTTCTGAGATTCACTTTTGTGCGTAAACGATTTTGAAACGGCCTCCAAAAGTTAAATGTAAATTGAGCTCCTCGGTCTGATAAAATATATATCCGCACACCATGAGGTCTAACAATCTCCTTGATATAAGGCCTCGCATAATCTTCAACCGTGTAAGTGGTCTTAAGTGCAGAAAATGGGCAGATTTTGTAAGTCGATCAACTATCACCTAGATGGAGTCAAACTTATGGTAAGAGCGAGGTAATCTAATAATGAAGTCCATATTGATCACCTCCCATTTCTAGGTCGGAATCTCTATATTCTGAATTGATCCACCGGGTTTTTGATGCTCGATCTTTGCTTGTTGACAATTAGGGACTGGGCTACAAATTCTGCAATAGAATTCTTCATGTTATCCCACAAATACAGCTCTTTAACATCATGATACATCTTTGTTGAGACGGGATGGATGGAATATCAAGGCTAGTGAATCTCGATCATAATCTTCTCTCGCAACCCTGCCAAATTAGGCACACATAATTGGCCCTGGTATCACAGTTCCCCATCTCCTCCAATCTTGAAAGACGTAATCCTACGCTGGTGAATGACCACTCTCAATCGTACTAAGGTAGGATCTTCATAATGTCGTGCTTTTACCTCGACTACCAAAGATGATTCTACTGCATTCTGTACAATAACACATTTGTGATCAGAATCTAATAATTTGATTATCATATTGGCCAACTGATGATGTAACGACCCGACCAGGCATTTTGCGTATTAGGACCCCGTTCCCCTAAATAATACTTCTCATAGCGGCTTCGTGTGATTTATGACTTGCGGGGATGGGTGGTTCGAGATTTAGAAGTGTTTAGAGTGCTATAGGAACACTTTGTTCCTTAAGGTTGGCTTTTTTTGGCCAAGTTTGACTTCGGTCAACATTTTTAGCAAACGACCTTGGAATTGAGTTTCGACAGTTTCCATATCTTTTTATGATGAATTCGGACTTGGGCGTATGCTCGGAACGGGTTTTCGATGACCCAGGAGCATTTCGGCGCCCAATATGGAAATCAGGATTTCCTTAAGTTTAAAATTTGGCTTGGGACGTGATTTTATGTTATCGAGGTCCGAACGGAATTCCGACACGGGGAATAGCTCAGTTATGTCATTCATGACTTGCCTGCAAAATTTGAAGTCATTCCGAGTAGTATAGGTCGGTCTGGCGCATCGTTATAGAAATCAAGAACTTGAAGTTCTTGAGTTTGATTCAATTTGGTTTTGGGGTCGAATTTGGAGTTTTGTTGTTGTTTTTCACGTTCCGAAAATTCGAGTGAGTCCGTATCATGAATACAGACTTATCAGTGCCTTTGGACGGGGTTCCGAGGGGCTCGGGTGAGCTTTGGACCCCCGGAAGCTAAATTTAAGAAACCAGAAATTTCTCTATCTAGTTTCCTTCTTCGCGATCACGGAAGGGGGACCGCGTTCGCGAAGAAGGAGTGGGGCTAGGCGGCTGAATTCTCTATGCGTTCGCGAAGTCCCATCTGCGATAGCGATGTGTTGGGTCACTGACCTTCGCGATTGCACCCTCCTCCCCGCGTTCTCTATGGGTTGGATCCCTGACCTTCGCGATCGCACCCTTGTCTCCGCGTTCGCATAGTGGTAGGACGGGACCAGGCCCGTTTACTCTTTGCGTTCGCACGATATCCACCGCGTTCGCGGAGGTCTAGCTAGCTAGCCTTCATGATCACGGGCCCCTTACCGCGTTCGCATAGAAGGGCCTCAGGGGCCTGGGCCATTGGCCTTCGCGATTGCGATGAAGGGGCAGCTGGGCAGTGCACTTTCTTTAAAATACGGGATTTCACCCCCTTCTTTCATTTTTCCTCCACCATTGGAGACTTGGAAGCTTAAAGAAAATATCCCATGACCTAGCTACTAAAGAGGTATGTTAATTCCACTCTTATACTAGTTTCAAACATGAATTACTAGTTAAATTCCCTACTAAATCATTGAAAATAAAGAATTGGGTAGTGCTTAGGGTTCTGAGGAAAATTGGTGAATTGTCCGTTTATGGTTATGAATTCAAGTAGAAATCACATATTAATGATCCTTAGGCTATGGGTGAGTGATTCCTTCGAGAATTTTCGGAATCCGAGCTTGCTGCCCGGGGTTGAAATTTGGGAGTTCTTCAAGAATGTTGAATTATTGATTAAATAGGATAATTTCCCTCCTTTGAGCATAAATTGATATGATTGTTCCATGTTTTTCTAGGTGCGAGTCCTCGGGTGTAGAGTTCGGAGTTCCGGGCACGTCCTTGGTCCGAGGGATAGATTTGACACGAGGTGAGTCTCCTTTCTAACCTTGTAAGA